>JAPYMA010000413.1:0-33125 GCA_035041965.1 Anisakis pegreffii
AATCATATATTTGTCGGGCGATTTTGCCTAGTTCAAAAGTTATAGGTTAATTTTTAATACTATATCATTCAGGTGAGTAATCGCCAAGCCCTATATCATGTGTACCGCATTCGATCTACCAGTGTGCTCGGATTTGATCAGTGAGGTTATAACCTGTTGATACGATTGAATAGCTGAGATTCTCGGCTTTCAGAATAATATATATGTTGTCGAGCTATTTTGCCTAGTTCAAAAGTTATAGGTTAATTTTAAATACTATACGTCAATGCCACTGTATGTTGCTAAGCTCATGAATACATCTGAAAAGTACGTTTGCGGCTTCAAAGTAGCAACTAGAATCTGTGAATGTTTATCTTCCTTAGTGAGTGCGTTAGGATGTTTGTATTTGTTGAATGTTTCCTTGATATAACTGGGCTGTGAATTTGGAAACCTAGAAACAAACCAATCCATCTTTCATCCTTCATCCTCATTATGAATGCCGTCAAAGCCGATCGGATTCGTTCATGGTGTTCTTCACTGCCCATAATGCAGTATGCAATCGATCTGAAAGCTTCAAATGAAACGAGTACCTTTGCTGCTCATGTCTGATTTATAGAAGGCGCTTGTACTGTGCGATTCTCTCTTGTAACATTCGCTTGTATTGATCTCTGTCCCGATACTTTTTCCATTTCAATCGCTTGCAAAGGCATTATTTCTCCTCATGAAGGTTCTTTTTAAATTACAATATCGAAAACTAAATGATGAATTTTCCTGAAACCTTCTGTGCTTTTAGAGAATTCAATTCTCTTTCCAATGGATTACTTGGCATTGACCGATCAAATCTCTGTTCCGACACTTTTTCCACTTCATTTGATCACATCACTTTTATTTGATCGAAACTTCCCTGGTTAAACTTTTACTGCTCCATAAATGAGCCAATTCTTGTAGCCAGTCTTTGTCTGAACGTGGAAAATTTATTTCTCTTCCCAATGAGACGTCATGTACACATTCAGGTCAGGTGTAGCTTTGAAATACGTTAAATTCCTGTGCCTCATCGATGAATTAATTCGCCCTATTGGATCTCTTTTTCTCTGTGCTCTCCCTGACCGCGTCGCTTCAAAGGTGCAATTTGGCTTCTTTTACCGACCCCATAATGGCAATGTATTATGACAATTTGGCAAATATGATCAGAGAGATGTGGCAAATTGTTCAAACATTAAAAAAAATTACGAAGCGTTATTTTGGTAAACTGGCTTTTTTCTAGGTTAGGTTTTCGAGCGTTTTATTTCCTGAGGACTCGTTTTAGTTTATAAAAGGAGAGATGATGGGTAGTTACTGTTCCCATAGTGAGTGTCATACGATTAGGAATATTCACATCATTTTTTGTGCAATTTTTTCGCTTCTTCATCTCACCTAATGATAACTGCGATATCGACGCATTAAGTTGATGTTAGTAATGGTCATATTATGATGATTTTTGTTTGAATGATTTCAGTTCATTGTATTGATATTCATCGACAGATATGACAGATCAGTCGCCAAAAGTGGGTAAAAAAATTAAATCGGGTAAGTCCGGCAAGAACAAATCGAGTAAGTCTGGCAAGAGCGGTTTCAAACAATTACAGTCGGTTGGTTTTATAACAATTATAATAATATAATAAGTGAAATATTATTCTATGTTCTTTAAAATTACTCTCAGATATATGTTGATGTGTTGCTTAGATCAAAATATCCTTTATTTTTAGACAATCTACAAGCCGTTTATTTTCAGACAGCTTCTACGAGATTGAGCGACAGTAAAACCAAGAAAATGATGACGAAAACCCGCAAAGAGGTATCAACGAAATTGGATCGATGTGAACTGCCAACTGCTGATTCATCAATTGATTCAAAACGACGGAAAATTGACGACGGAGAAACATCACCAAAGAAAAAGAAACGAGGAATTGGTTCAGCGACAGCGCGGGTGAGAACCTTCATATTTATCCCGCATTATTAGTGTTGCTTCTTTTTGCAACACTGTCACCTTTTCATTGCATCAATTTTTAAAATAACCATTACTTTTGCGAATTTTGATCTGCGAAACTTCTTTCCGATGATAATGATTGGAGCTATTCTTAAACTGTTTCACTTTCAGGTATCGTCATTATCATCAAAACCAACGACCTCAACGCAGAAAACATTGGCCAGTGATATGAGTGAAACGCAAACAAGCGAAGTTGCTGATGGACAGATCAAAGAAACGATGATGTTGTTCGATGTTCGCGCTTGACTTTACATAACCACCTTCCATTGTATCCGTGTTTGAATTGAACTTCATTATCGTTTCATGAAAACAGTATATTCGCCGTCATCAAAACATCATTTTTGAATGTGGAATTCGTTCCAAACAGTTCCTTCTAATGCTTTATTTTTATTGGTGGTGTAATATTTTGCTCGACTTTTAGTCAGAGGATAAAACAGATGAGAGTGATGAAGAGGAAGGTAGTGATTCGGCTGAATTTGAAGCAGTTGATTTGAATCATTTAGAAGGTTAGTTATCTTGTTGTTTTGGGATGATATCTCTAGAAAAATAGAATGAAATCAGATTATTGTTTTCATTAAAGCTTCAAGGTAGGAAATATTTAAAATACTGAATCAGTCTTTCAGGAAGTGAGAGTGATAGTGATGATGATGATGATTTTTCGTCGGATCAAGACACTCTTCCAGTTGAGAGAAAGGCAATGAAGCTTGAGCGGAAAGCCGTTCAAACTAAGTTCGTTTTTTTGAAAATATAATTAAGTTGATCAAATTAATACATGATTATGATTATTTAAAAATTGCTTTCGATCGTCGTGCGAACTATGAACCACTTAATTGTTTGCATTGGTTAGGTTGAAAATGTTTTGACGCTGTTGTTATTTCTAAAGATATAATTATAAGAGTGAAGTTTATTGAATTGTTTACCTTATTTAGGAAACTAGCTGACGAGGAGGAATTGCAATTGAACTTAACGAATGTGGATTCATATAAACTGCCATCAATTGAAGATGTTGAGAGAGAACTGAAAGAAGCACCAAATCTACAGATCATCAAACAACGTATAACTGATGTGATTCAAGTATTAGGTGATTTCAAGAAAAGACGCCAGCAAGATCGGTTCGGTTTTATGTGTTACTTGCTATCTTAATGATATCGTATTTTCTAACTCTGTCATTCAATTCTTGATTGCTTATTATTGCTGTTATTTTTTCGAACTTCAGCTGATTCAATTTCATGCATCATGATTCCAAAATACAACTTTATTGCTTTTAGGAGTCGAGAGGAATATATGACCATATTGTTAAAAGATTTGTGCAAGTATTACGGTTACAACGATTATCTGATGGGAAAGTTTATGAATTTATTTCCCAATGGTTCTGAGGTATTTATTTGTCTTTTTTCAACCGCATTATTATGCAGGTTTGTTGACGTTATTATTGAAATTAGTTTTAGTTGATGGAATTTCTGGACGCAAACGACCAGCCACGTCCGGTAACAATACGTGCGAACTCATTGAAAACACGTCGTGGTCAACTGGCTAAAATGTTGATTAATCGGTTTGTTAATTTCGTCGGAATTATTCGATTCACAGAAACATTCTAATTATCACTCCAGTACGTAAAAGTTAACAACAAGGAATTTAATTCACACACTGCGACTGTTCTAAATTGATAAACACGGCAGCGGTTTGCATGAAATTATCTCGATATTATTCATCACAGAGGAGTGAGTGATGCAGTAAATTTGAATGCAATACGCATGTGAATTTCAGTGGAATGAATGTTGATCCAGCAGCCAAGTGGACCAAAGTTGGTTTGGTTGTCTACGATTCGCAAGTTCCTGTCGGTACGTTTTCTTTCATTTTATTTCAGTTACAGCGATTGGTTTCGTTTTAATCACGTTATGAAATGGTTCAACTATACCCGATGGTAATTGCTTCCATGTAGCTTTTGTTTTCATTTTGATTCCAATTGCGATTTAAGGAGCAACACCGGAGTATCTTGCTGGTCATTACATGATTCAAGGAATGAGTTCATTTCTACCAGTGATGGCACTTTCACCACAGCCAAATGAATTAGTGTTGGATATGTGTGCCGCACCTGGTGGTAAAACGTCGCATATTGCTGCACTTATGAAAAATACTGGTGTTGTTTTTGCGAATGATTTAGACGTAATTCCATTCGTTATGCTTTTTCTCTTTTTCCTTTCAAAAATTTAAACTTACATTCTTATTGTGCTCTTTGTGGTCAGATATTACACTTTTTCACTTAAATATGAGCAAAGTTCTGCTTGAATTACTATTCGTTTTTGAATAACGAAGATTTGAAGATGCCACGATGTCGTGCAGTGATCGGGAACTTGCATCGATTAGGCGTGAACAATTGTGTTGTTAGTAATGTGGACGCCAAAGAATACGCTAAAATAATGGCTCAGGGTAAGTCAGTTGTACTTTTTGAGAGCATTATCGAATATAAAACCGGTATTGAAGGATTTGATCGAGTGCTTTTGGATGCACCATGCTCGGGTACAGGTGTCATATGGAAAGACGAGTCTGTAAAGATGCGTCGTGACAGTCAAGATGTTCAACGAAGACATACCCTTCAGAGACAACTGATATTGGCTGCTATTGATGCGATTAATGCGAAGTCATCAACTGGTGGTTATTTGGTTTATTCAACATGCTCTGTTTTGGTTCGTCCTTTTATTCATGCTCAAAGTGTTTTCATTTTTTTGGCGATCTCAACTTCAAAATTTTTTACTTGTTGAGATTTTTTATTCTGTTGCATGATAAGACGAATTGGATTAAAATATTGTTGTGCAAAATTTTGAATTCGAATCGTTATTGAGCCCAGAATGCGCACTTCGTTCTGTGTATTATGCCATTCTGTCACCGGATCTAATATCAGTTGCCTCATTCGCGAATGGGTTGTGTGAAGTGTGCAATCCAGTAGTCAGTCTCATATTAATTAATTAATAGTTTTTAGGTTGAAGAAAACGAAGCTGTTGTCGACTATGCTTTGAGAAAGCGTGATTGCAAACTTGTTTCAACTGGTTTGGAAATCGGTGTTGAAGGATTCACAAAGTTAGTACTTTAATAAATATGTCATTGAAATTGAAAAGTGTTGCTATCAGAATAGTTGCTGAGAGATTGTCATTGTGTTGTAGCATAGTGGTGTGTTCGGGATTGCATTTTTCTGCATATCAGTTTTTAACTTAGCATTTGTTTAGCTTGAACTTTTGTTTGTAAACAGCTTTTTTGTGAACTTTTATCTACGGTATAATTTTTAGGTATCGCGAATATCGGTTTCATCCGTCATTGAATCTGACTCGACGTTATTATCCACACGTTCACAATATCGATGGGTTCTTTGTTGCAAAAATCAAAAAGCTTTCAAACGAGAAGCATGCAAAGGTTTGTCGTTCCGTACTGTTCACATCTGCTTCAATTGTTCAATTAGCATTTTGTTTCTGTCGTCAAAGGCAATGATTTTTTATTGTTTTTTTTTTTCGCATTACGTTTAAAACTGGATGGAACGTTTTAACTGGATATTTTAAAATTGGATAGGACATTTTCTTTGACTTGATAAAATTTATAGAATGACCAAAAAGGAGATGTTGATCTCAATGAAGTGGATGAAAGCGCAATGGAGGTGGAAGAGAAAGGTGTTAAGCGCGGTAAGAAGAATAATCGAAGACATTCCAATACAAATGATGATGAGATGGATTATGAAGAAGGTACTGAGCTGTTACAACATGATCAATTAATTATTGTACTTTGTGCTGGTTGAAATCGATATGACGCAAATTTGAATTTTTGATATCAATTGCTTATTACTGCTTGCAGAGTCTGGCACTGGGGCTGTTGATGGTGATAAAACAACAAACAATTCAACCAAGGAAGCACCGAAAAAGCATTTGAAAAGAGTATCTTTATCACTTCGTTTTTATTCAAAATTGATCCAATTCGTTGTTGTTTTTTTTTTTGATTCATCCATCTTTAGAGTTAGTTTGCGTGTGTTGGAATTAAAACGCTTGTCTTTGTTGGGTTTATCGAAATTTGTTTTTTGTAGTTGTTGAAAGAAAACAATTTATTTCAGAAATCTGGTGAAAAGCAGCACGCTAAACAATTTGATAAGCCCAAACCAAATGGAAGCAATAAATCGATGAAGGCAAAAAAGAAAAACTTGAAAACAGCGAAGCCTTCCTCAATGAAGTCTAAAATCGTAAAAAAGACTAAGGGCAACAAAAAGCGTGCTTGAGGAGTACTGCGTGCTTATTTTTGATTGTTTTAAAATGATGAGAAAAGTTGATTTAATGACTTTGTTGGTATTGTTACTTCTGTTATCGTTACAGTTTCTTTGTTGTTGACTTTGTTGTTGCTACTGTTATTATTGTTATAATACTGTTGTTTCAAATAAATCTATGTTTTTCATGCCATTGCTCAGTTAATCAACCGTTTAGAACTAAGAATCGATGATACTTCCTAATCCAATTCAGATGTTCTGTTCTGAGACATGAAACGAACCAGAACGTTCAAAAGTTTCTGGCGACAAGAATAGAGCGTAACAGTACAGATTCCTATGACTGGAACAGAACAGTTGGGTTTTACATGCAAAAGTACAATGTGGAACAGTGGCACTTTAAAAGTAATGTGCTGTTAAGTTTTGAACTTCGTGTTGATCTTGAAAACTGGCCTACAATATCTTGTATAAGCTACCAACTTCAGTTTGCTAATCTGTGTAAATCACCCGTGCATTGAAGGTGATCCGGATGCAATTTGTCCTCCTGTAAGCCTCGGCGTGAATGTGAACCTAAGAATAATCCGAAGTGCACCAAAATAAAAATAAATCCTCGTAACTTTCGACGTTTCAGAATGCTGCTCTTTAGATTCAGATCTTCAAGCACTTCTGAACCGTACGTATGTTTTGCAATTCCGTTCAGAATTCATTCCAAGATTGCACTTATTCAATGCTGCACAACAAGTAATACGACGAGTGATCATCATAACGATTAAGATGACAATACTGGGCGTGACAAAGCAACAGTCTGATAACGCCCCGGGCGACCTTGATGGCGTTGAGCGTTTCACGCCATGGGTGCCCATCGATGATTTTCAAAGTGGTTTCGATTACTGATCTTAAAATGTAATAATCATTCTGATTAGTGTCGCTTCATTGATTTATTTCCAAAATGGCCAACGTACGACTCAAGACAAGCGGCTACATCTAATTTCACTTTCCGATTCAATTTTTTCAGTTCGTCGATTCGAATGCACATTTCATGCTATTATCACCACCAACTGGGTATTGCGATATTTACATGTACTCTGTGATCATTTATGAATACATTGCACAGCAGTGATTTCGTTGACAGTTGATTGTGGTTATTTTATGCATTACAATACAATAGTTATTGTGTTACATTCGAAGTGATTTCTTATAGAATAATTAACTGATTATGAGTGGTAATTATCACTAAGCATCGAATAAAACCATTTCATGTTTACTGATTTTATTCATGTCCTTTGTATAATTTGATCGTTTCACTAAAACCGATCTCTTTCAATTATAACTAGGATTAATATGTGCTATCTCAAAGTTCTAATATCGCGAGTTTGTTCCGAGTCCAGTGGGCACAAAGAAATCCCTTCACTTCTAATCAGGTTTTTAATCAACTTTTCCAACCCACCCCCCCTCTCCCCCTTTTCGAATGCAATCGAAATAATTCGCGCACTGTTCATATGTTAAATTTGAGTGAAAATGCAATAAATTCTTACGAGTTGAAAGGTATTTTATGAAAATATACAAAGTCAATTTCTTCTTCTTAATCAGCAGTTTCAAAGATTGTTCACAAAATGTCTTTCAAACGCCAACACTGTTAAAGTTCGATAACGGAGAGAATGGCATGCATGCATCGAATAACAATGGTTAGGTCGACCCATCTTCAATTAATTACCGAACAACGTGTTTTGAATTACTGCTGTCGATCGCTCGCGATGTAAAACCACATTCCATTAGCGACGTTCAACTCTCTATCGAACAGTTTAATGAATATTTGTTCGTATAATATTTATACGACCTGATTGCAGCGTACACATATCCATCTAACAAAATATTCATGCAGTTTCATTAGGAAGAGTCGAAAAAATATTTTCTATCTGAGCAAGATGGAATAGTCTCATCCTTTGAAGTAAATATTCAAAGATTCAACCGTATGAGAGGGAAACGAGCACTTGAGAAAATAACTGAACCTATGATGCAATAGAGAGAATCAAGCATTTTCTTTTCACTGTTAATCACTTCTGATCATAATTCTATTGCTCGCCTTCAGTCATTGACTGTACAATTTTTCTAATTAACTTCGTGACAAACGCGCTCACAGTTGTCCACTTCAGAACCGTTATTGTTATTGTTGAATTGTACAATAGCGCGCATAAACGTTTCAAAGCAGACATATATCTACGTTTAAAAATGCCTATTGCTCGCATCATTTCATCTGAATGCAATTCATTCACATTGTACACATACTTGATTCCTCTTATTTATACATTTTTGAACTATTTTCAACAGCAATCGTCGACAAAATCGTCAGAATGCTTGCGAAATCAAAGGTGAATTGAAAACTCGGATAAGAGAGTCATTTAGAAACGTTCTCATGCTGGCGGTTTCCAAATTAGAAAGTTCCACTTTCCTAGGACACTCACTCCTCACCCAAATCTTTCGCACATTCATTTGCTTTTATCGTGTACTTTTATCATGTACCGATCACCAGCCAGGTCATTCATTACACTATGACAAAAAAACCTTTTCTTCATTCCATCAAACACTCATCAGATTTCAATTTCACCTGTCGTTCCTCGCTTCCTACTTCACAAAACCATCCAAATTCTTCTTTTCAATTGTAATTCTTCTTTCATATTCTCTCCTAAGTCTTTCCTTCGACATTCAATTCTACTTAAACATATTTTCTTTATAACTTTTATTCCGCTTATTTGTTAAAGACGTACACTTTTAAAGAATGAAGCTTATTGCTTGATGGCGTCAAGTAACAGACATACGGAAGTTTTCAAGTTACTCTCTCAAAAGATACACGACCTTTTAACTTCGGTTTAAGGTCAGCATTAGATCTAATGGTGGGACTCTGACCACTAAAAAATTCATAATGAGACTAGTTTGTAACTGCAGTTGTGAAGTGCGATCCTACTGTAGAAGAAAAGGAACAGTTTTAAGTTATATTGAAAAAATTTATACAGCTCTTCTTATTGTTAGTTGTGAATCAGTTTCTGTCTCTTTTGCCAAGAAGTTTTTTGCTATTTCAAGTTTGACAGAGTTTCATTTCGAAATGGAATGAGTAATGTTATGGAATAGAATGTGGGATGAATATCGGTTCAATATTGATGCTTTCTATCAGATTATCTATTATCGTAGTTGGTGAATTTGTTGCAAGATCAAACATTTGGTAAGAGATCGATCGTGTTGTTGTATACGCAATTGAGCGATGAACATGTTTGTGTTGAGTATCATGTTCGGTCGCAATGAAAAGTTAAGTGCAAGCGATGACATCGAACAAAATGTCGTATATTTCAGATAAGGCAGACAATAAAGAAGCGAATTCGGATTCAAGTTAAGCCGAGGTGACTCGGGATCGTGGCATTGTTCGCATTCTGATGTCGGTATGCGCGAGCTTATGCCAAATAGCATCTCCGTCGGGTAGTTCCATGGATGACTCGAGCATATATGATTCGGGTACTGTCTCTAGTATGGACTCATTGTTGGGACCGGAGCGTATGCATCCGGACTTTCGCATTCGACAGCGGCTTGAAGCCTCTCGACAGGGAATGCTTCAACTTGATCTCCTCAGAACAAAACATCAAAAATTAATGCAGGCTAGTGATATGATCTTCTAACTCTGGTTGGCATTTTTGGATAAATCAAGGGTATATTTATGGATTTTATTTCGTTAGCATCGCAGAATCTATTTCACTGATCTAAACTCATTTTCAATGCAGCAGCAAGGAGTTTGATGAGCCGGAATACAAATTTTATGCAGTTTCTCAAATGACTGTTATTCCAATTTATAAGATGCAGCGTTCTGAACTAATTGATTTCACGATGAGAATAATTCTGAGAGTATTTGATACACTTTTGACGACAGTATTTGAAGTCATGATGAATTGTTCATCGATCACGTTATCGTTTCATTGTACTTCGTTTTAATAAATGATAATACCGTCACGTAAATCGTCTATCTGTGTTGCAGTCTGATCACAGACATAGATACAGCGTTCGCATTTTCTTTCATCACGATAATCAGTTTTGATTATCTTTACGACTTTGAAGCATTTTATAGTTCACACCTACAGTTCAACGGTGTGTGGCACACAAACACTAATTTCATCAACAACCTTCTGCAAGCACACACTTTAGAAAAAAATTAATTGAAATGAAAATTTCTAGCGTAAAAATGAAGAGACATTGCAGTATAATTCTACAGTGCATTGCTTTCGTCATCCACCTGTATTCTCAAGCAAATAAAATCGGATTTTCATTTTCTTATTTTCATTTGTTTCAGCTAACAAAAGAATTCTTGTAGGATATGCGACATCGCCTATCGCAATTTGATGATGGTAGCGAAGTAAGGAGTCGACCGAAACGAACAGTGCACGGAACTATACCTTTGAATACAATCACACCTAGTGAGGTACGTAGGGTTTTGCTGCAAAAGGAATCAATGCGCTTGAGGAAGTTGAATGTATCATTGGTTATTCATTCGTTACCAAAATATGAATTTTTGGCTCATCAACTTCTAGAGTAAAATTGACTTCGAGGAAGTGGAACAGCGATTAAATTTCATGATAATCGCTTGAAAAGATTGGCAGATTAATGAAGATCAAGAAAGAGAAATTGTTAATTGAATCAGCAGTATATGAGGTTGTGTTGATGCACACTCCATTGAATTGAATCAACAATTCAAAGAATTTCAAAACTGGCATTGCCATCATGTCTGACGACCCGATTATTATCATTATAACATGAAACTGACCGAGTGATGTTGATTAGTTGATGTGAGAAAGCGATACTCGATAGTTCTACAGTGAACACTTATACCGCGCGATTTTATCTACTATTATTGCTATATCAGTATCAATTAGTTGACATCGATATACACATCATAATGATGAAAAAATCATAAGCTTCCCACACAACAATCATATCCCCATAAATATCGTGTTTCCTGACAGCATCCCCCATCGGTCTGAATGGATACCTCGTATAGTTGAATGAATATTCCAGACTTTAGAACATTCCCCTCTACATGTCCCGCCCAAACATTCTCACTCTCAGTTCGTCCATAAGTTCGAAATTTTCATCGTAAATGTAATTTCCGAGGATGGAAACGGACCTCCTCACTAATCTGAACGAGCACAGATACCAACACATGCATCCAGTAACTTCAGGCACTTGCTTATTTTTTATGCATTCACCAGTTGTTTTAATACCCTAAACATTTTGTGAAAACCACACTCATCTTCTTAATAAACTCCACATCTTGAATGAGTCTATCTCTCCAATAACTTGGCAAGAATCCCTTTGGATTCTTATTCAACGAATTGAGGTAAGTACTCATAATTATAGTTGGTTTACAGTCACGAGTATTTTACTATATACAGCAGCTGAATATGATGAATTTACACGACGTAATAATTAAGATAAATAAGGCGTTCTGTTTTTTATCATAAATTCATATAAAATATTCTATACAAGTCAATTTGAAAGTCATTATGAGAGCAACATCAAGCTTAGTGCAACCACTATTGAATAATATTCCTCGCTCACAATTAAATAGCTCACAATCAATTAAATAGTTCAGGTAATTAAATAGCTCTCTTCGCATTTTTTGCTACAATATATGACAGCGTGTTGAAAAAACAAGGTTACTACAGAAGAAAAGGAGAAGTAGACATTGAAAAGTAGGGATGCATTTTGAGAGCGGATGTTATATTTGCTTTTATTGTTTGCATGAACTATTTTGTTTACATGAACTATTTTTATGTGAGCTTAAATGTGATTGAAGGTGAAACTAGATGATCAACGATGCGATAGCCCAATCAGTTGTTGTGTTAGTCATCGTTCATCAATCAGCATGGATTCGGGATGCATTTCGGTATCATCTGACCCAAGGTAAGGCGTGATAATGATCATCAAAGCTTCTATTGCACGATTTTCCAACTATTCACCTTCATCTTTTGTTCCATTTTGACGCAATTGTAATTGCAAATAATGTCGTTTGATAAATAAAAAAAACGATTTTTCAAAGTTCTTTTGATATTTTCATATGGCAATCATCAAATTGTTTGTTGCAAAATGAAATTTCACTTGCAGTAGTCATTCATCGATGTCGTATAGTACTTATAGAAAGTTATCTGTAGAGGAGCGATGCAAGCAGCTCGAGGAAAGCCCAACAAATGATGGACACCACCGAATTGTTGTAAGTTTTTTTTTCAAAATTATGAAATTTGTGGATTGCTAAGAAAACGAAAATTTTATCTATTGCATAAAGACAGAGGATTTCAAATGATGATGAAAAGCCGCAAAGTTATAACATAAATCTGATTGCTAAAAGAATGTAACTTGACGAAATGATCTAAACGTTCAGGATATCTGTATATAGCATCACTGAAAAATTTGTACTTCATCTGAATCAGTGGACCAGTCGACCAAATCAAATGGAATACAGTCATTTGAAATTAAATTAAGGCGACAGCAATTGAGAGTACAACGGCATTACGTTGTCCTGAAACAAAACGATATCCAAGGAATTGTCAACGACCAAAATCGATGTGTTGTGCAGCATTTCCTGACGAAAGCAACACTCTTTTGGTGGATTCTCGTTCATTTTCACAAATTACTCCACCACCAATTCATCGCAACTTTACAGCTGTTACACGCTGTGAAAGTTTACAAGTGAGAATTAATCTCCCAATCATTGGCTCTACATATACCAACCGTCGGCAAGTTTTGCCTCGAGCCAAAATATTTCCAAGCAATGGCGACATATACGGCTGAATGTGAAATGAAAATGATCACGGCTATAAAGCTGGACTGAAATCAATACTACAACGAAGACGATTGTTTTTGTACCATTAGAGTCACCATTTAAAGTTTAAATGACCAATCTTGCTGACAATGGAATGGTTCGAAATGCACTTCTTGTTTAGACAAGAACAACACCTTATTCACCGCGAAACTGTTTCAACGCGCGACTCGCAGTCGTCAAAGACCTGCCGATGTCACCAGTTCGAGTTGCCGTCGGTCAATCTCCTATGTTACAAACAAAACCAACATTGTACATTTCTCAAGCACCGTCATCTCCTCCTCATACCCGCATTCGTAATCCACAGGTTAAAAATGTTTTTTAAAAAACCTCCGGCACACATTAAAAATTGCTACATATTACGAAGATTGTTCGAATAGATGCTGAATGACAAGAATCTCTTTTCAAAACTTCATTATTTAACAACAACGAGAGTTATTCTATCAATTTTTCTTCTTATTTCTAGAAACCGTCACAAATGGAGTCATGTCTTCTTCAGAAAGCTGAACCTCAGCAGTCTGTATTCCATGCGAGCCGCGTTTTTGTCGAGCGATCACCGCGTGATATCTGTCAAAGAGTGGAATCGATGGAGAAGGTTGATTCAGACGAGGACAGCACTCACGTTGCACAGCCAGCAATTGTAGTTAGCAGGTATTAAACAATATCGTTGAACGAGGATACTTTCTGTTCATGTCCACACTGTTGATGTTCATAATCATCAATTTTTATAAAGTCAACTACTTCATATGTAGGCAACAAAGTTATGCACAATCAAGCGAAAGCTCTCAGTTTGAGTCAAGGGAAGTCTATGTTGTCGACTCATCAGACCCGAACTCGTTTATCCCCTCACAGCATCATCAATTGAAGCGGTTTATTTTCTTCTATTTTTTCAACAACCAGTCATCAATTTAGCCGCATCAAAACAGCGCTCAGTGATATTTATCAAGAAATATAAACAAAACAGAAGCAATACATTTGTTCAATCAGTAAAGTGTAACGATTAAAGAAATGGACATCTCATTATTCATTTTTTATTTTCAGTTGCGAAAGTTCCGAAACGACGATGGCTGAACGAACACGTCGACGAGTCACTCCAGAAAAAGAATGGAAAGAATCTGAAGGATTATAAGACCTTCCCTAAAGTAATTTTGATGTGAACAATTCGGTAAAGCATATATAATCAAACAATCTAAATGCTATTGTTATCTGTACATTGCTCATCGAGTATTTTAGCATAATAATCCAGGTTTCTGGAACAGTTTCACACGTTAGCGCAGCATTAATACGTCTATGAAATATAAACCTTTCACAATATACCTACCAATACAAAATGTACGACACACACTTTACACTTTATCATTGATCCCTCTACATGATCAAATACGATTGCATGAAAATTTCTTGAGCAGTTTTTGAATGTCGTATTGTTGCTTTCATAATTTCAAAGCAACAGATTCGCTTTTGATGTACAGCAGAATATTCTAGTGTCGATGGAAAGTTGCATACACCAGAGTTTGAATTATATTGGTGGTGGATGAGATGTTGCAGTTAGCCTTGATATGAGCACCTTTTATCTTGAAATCTGCATGAACTCAAACAGTGAATCAGTTCTAATGTTATCGTAGTTGAACCACTGAAATGCACACAACAATGTGATAGAAGATAAAAATTGATAATAAATAATAATATGAAGAAACGGCGGTGGAAAGGTGCAGAGCACTATTTCCAAATGGAATTCTCGCCAGTCGTAAAATTTCCTTCGTTATGCCTTCGTCGTATATGATCGTACAAAAAGGAACTTCGCAAAAAGAGCTTATCACATTTGCCGCACTGAAAACAGGTGAAAAATGTAGTAAATGAATGATTTATAAAGGTGATATTTTGCAACGAATAAATTGATCTTGGTTTTGAATGCAGCAATCACATAACAAGCCCTGAGTTCATTTTTGTTTTGGATTTAATTTGTTGATATTGACAAACGTAAGCGCACACATAATTGACTGAAAACGGCAAACGGTAACTGATCAAAACAAGCAACTAGTAATGAAGAAAACCTTAAACAAAGAATCGACTTTTTCCGGAACATTACTTATTTCCATACGCAATTTTGTATTTTCGAATTCAGCTTCTTTGCACTGCCTCTCTAATTCATCAATTTTGTTCGTCAATTCTGCTTGAGACTTCTGCAATACAAAATGTACTTCAATGCAAAAAATTAGATATTATTGACTTTCGCTTAATTTTTGTCGGATTAGATCATACTTATTCTAGCTATCAATTCCATACTCTTATCACATTCTATAAAGTTTAAAAAGGCTACTTCAGTAATACATAAAATATCCGTTACAAATTGCAAATTATCTCATTCAAAATTGAACTTCACTATGCATAACCAAACAAATTCATTGCTGGTCATGAATGAGAAATTTTTTGAAGCTATTTTTCTGCTTACAATTAGAAGCCATAAAAATGTGAATCGTTCACTTGCTTAGACCAATTTCTAGTTCATTCTCTCAAACAACACTAGCTTCACAATATGAGTGATACGGTATTAAACATTCGAAAATGAATTACTAAAATATATTCGATCTGCATTTGCGCTATTCGAAATATTTTCAGAAGACGTTCTGGTGTGCACTCATCGTTCTGAAATGCAATCAATTATCTTCTAATATCAATTTTATGAACTATTAAATAGAATGCTAAACCAAAAGTAGGTTGCAAAGCTCAAGAGCCATCTAACATAGTTGTGTATGTACCAGCACCTCATCAAATTACTTTGTGGATGAACATTCCACAGCTTTCACCTATGCCCTAATTGTAATGTCATGCTTGAAAATACTTGATTAACTTTTGCTTACTAACCAGTTCTTCAAGACGACACAAAACGATAGACGGCAATGACCGTTGTAGCACATCGAAACTACCGACGCCCTCTTCGAGGAGCTGTATGCTGATTTCATCTTTAAATGAATAAGTATGCTTTATGTATTGTAATACATTCCAAATTCTGTTTGTTTACTTCTTTTTTTTTAAACAATACGCAAAACTTAGTGGTCTCATCGAGTTGCGAATTCATGAATTATGCAAAGGGATTGATTGATTGATCTAAAATTTATCCTCTCTAGTTAAAACACGCACTTCATCGGCATGAATTAATCGAAGGTTGTCGCGCTAAAATAGAAATGGGCATTTGCTTGAGAGGGGTTAGTTGGAATTTGATCAATTTTGAACGGTGATTTCAAATTTGCTTCATTGACGAATTACAGTGATCGAGCACAATGGAAAAGTTAGTTGATAGTAATTGAAATGAATAAATAAATCAACATTTTCATATATTTTAACGTAGACTAAAGATTTGTTCAAAGCTGATATAAGATTTTTTGGGGTGGGGAACAATTAGGCTGACTGTAACAAGAAGAAGACGAAGCCTAAGCGGAAGTATCTATTAGCGACCACCTTTGTAATCTGAAAATGAGGGAAAGGAGGGTTGGATTCATTTTCCCCATCTCCTCCTCTTCCTACCTATGCAACTTTTTTGCATCATTGGTCTTCAGATTGTTTGGAACAATTGTGCTACTTCATATCAATGTCAAAACGAGTGAAATGTGTGTGGTCTGGCATTCCATAAAAATAAACATTTCGATAATCAATCACCGTTTGAGGTCAGTCAGAAGCTGTTGGGGATAAAGCAAACTGATAATGTGAACACATTCTCAGTCTCTACGATTTGCAATCATTCAGCTCTTTAATGACTTGCTAACATATTTATCGTTCCTTTCGAAAATTCCATCAAGGACTTATCATTCTTGTACTATGGGTATTGCAAGCTCAATTTTACTCCGTTTCATTCAGTCATCACTCCTTTGACAGACGCTTTTCACACATGTGATGATATATTTACGCAGTCGACGTATCGTCGAATTCATTCGCAAGTTCTATCCAGCAAAATAAATGTCTTTCAGAAGAGAGGGAAGGGCGGTGAGAGATATGATGAACAAAAACTGCTTTTTACAGTTAAAAAAAATTTATTTGCAACAAAAATGCCGAATTTCTTGTTTCAGGTTGATCTTATTTCAGTCCAACATAATTATCATTCGATGGTTAGCAGTTTCGAAGAATTAATCTGTATTCAATAAAGGTTTTGTCTAAGCTCTCTTCCTAGTTTCTCGATGACGTGGTTGTATTATGCGTTGTTCACTGTGGTTCTATAATAAACAGAATAAGTTTAACAAAAAAAAACTAACCGATAAGCTTCCAGTCGGGGTAGTGTTTATTGACCATTCTTGGTAGACAACACGTTGTGCAATCACAGTTTTGCATAAGCGTTAAGAGAATGAATGCTATTTATATGATTGATTATTCGTTGTCATGGTAACTTGTCATTCAAAAACGACTTACTATACAAGCAGGTCGCGTGTGATCATCGCTAGAGTGAAGTGTGCAACAGAGCAGTGAGGATCAAGGATGTTGGGATTGGGCTTGATAAAACGAGAGGAACATTTATGTTCAGTACACGTTCTCCATTACCACTCGTAGGAAAATTTTGTTTGCGAAGTGAAAGTTGAAAACAATCAATTGAATATTTACAGTCGATGCTTGAAGCTTCACGATTGTCAAGCAGTAATTTGATAGATTTTCATTGATCACGTTGAATGGTTCATGATTAATTATTACCCAAAACGACTCCCTTCAAAACACAAAATTTTTCAAGTAGCAACGCTAGTATCGTGAAATTTCGAGAAGTCATCATTCTGAGATTAAGGATAATTGTGCAACTGAAAGTGATAGATGCCAAAAAAGCATCCGTAGTTAACAATCCAAATGCATGATGATCTATTTGCATCAATAATCTATAGACAGAAAACGCTTATAGTTTGATAATGCATTTCGTTTATGGTCAACGAGTGGAATTGGCTTTAGGTTGAACTATGCATTCTTAACAGCGTGTCCTCACTCCGGCAATAGCATTCCTCTTTAACTGCTTGATAGCCGAATATTGGAGCATCAAAAGGGAAAAGTCAAAAACCAACACACAAAATTGCAATCAAAAGTGCAGTACGCAAACGTTATAACGCTGTGCTTTTTTGTATGGCTTTCAGCAAGCTTCCTCTGATTGAATGCATAAGCTCGTTGAGTATTGTACTGTCATTCTTTAGCGAATGAAAACAATGACAATCAGTTCCTGAACGTTATTTCACTGATGAGCATAAAGCAACCATTTTACAAACCAATTCACTATCCATCTGAATTCGCCAAAAGTCATCGGTTCCATCTTCTGACCCTCATCACCACTTTCAACTTGACAATCCGTATTGCAACCTAATTAGTATTATATCCTCTGCAGTCATAAAAGCAGCTGTGTTATTCAAACGCTTTGTCATCGAGACAGCAAGTCAGAAGCGAATTGCTCACAATAGGATTGTGCATAACGAGACTTGTATAAACACGTATTTAATATAGAATATATTAGGTGTATTCTAAAATAAGTGAATTTATGCGAGTATTTATGTATGTGTGTGTTTGTTCGATGACATTGTGGTCAGGTTGAGGTGCTGTTGCGGTGATGCAATAAATACTGTGCAAACAAATTGCGTAAAGGGTGCCGCCTGGCTCGAAGTGCCATACCCTACACCGATTCAAACGAAATCAAACGATCGTCTCTGGAAACGCAAACACTTGAATCATCCTATCGCATTCTGTTCCCTTCCATTCCACCAGACTCAACTTGATCCATCTGAATCATCAGCAACCATTGTCCAGCAAACATCCATCCATCTATCTATTTCTGAATCAACATCACTTTTGCAATCGTGTTTGACCCATTCTCATCTACAACATACCATGCTGCAAACAATATTCACCTCGTCCTAACTCTCTTTCCTTATTCCGTCCTTCAGCTGTCCACTGCGTTCTTTCATCCCAATCCAAACAATACAATTCATTGCATTGCATTTCAAAATTTCTTGTATCATCCAAAGCTTCAAAAACTTCGTTCAACACATACTTTTAATAACACATAACCATCGGTAATCGAACATAACGGAAAGCTCTAAAATTTTAGCATATAAACGGAAAAGAAGTCGAGCATTATCAGTAGAAAGTGAATTCAGAATTAAAAACAATGCAACTCTACTCACAGTGAGAAGTAACAATCGATGCATGAAAGTAACAAACAACTAGTAGAGATTCACCTTACGATTTTCATCTTCCCATCAAACAGTGTTGTAAAATGACAATATCAATTGCATGTAAGCTGTTTATGATCTTGTGCTATGATGATATGTTTTATCAAAGTGGCTGCTGAAGGAAAAAAGTTTTAAAATAGTGAATTTTTAAGATAGTGAATATTTAAGTAAACAAAAAAAGCTACGCTTCTTATTTTCAGTTCCCCTGTGAAAGAGCAACGTTTCGTAATAAGCGGCCACTTGTCCAATTATCATGAGATTAACAATGTAATGAAAATAGTCATTCATGCGAAATCTCATCATTCGTTTTTTCAGTTTCATTCATGATATGCACACACTGACAGCTGATATGTAGAGTATTTTTAATCAAGAGAAATTAGTGTTATTTTCAATGTTTCTTGTTGAACTAAGAATTATCGTTCCACTCACTCCATGCAGAATTATTTCACTTGGAGTCTTGCAAATTTTAGTCTCAAACAAACATTGAATCATTCATCAATTCGATATTCAGTTTATTTAAAAAATTAAAGTCTATAAGTATTGTTCTCTAGTAAAATAAAAGCAATTTGGCCTTTCACTTCAACACCAAGACACTAAGTAACAACGTTTCCAGCCACGAATTTAGCAGCAGCGATGTAACTGGAACGGTGTTTCTGTTCAAGCGATCGATGCCGATATTTGGAATGAATATTTACATAACCATTTAGCTCCATCATGCGTGAAATCACTAATAAGCTTTACCACCAGATGAGGAAGTTGTGTGCAAAGGATGCTTGTTTCAAAGGGCATAAGCATTTTTTCTTATCAACGGTAGTAACGAAACCACGACACTTCCAAGCATTCATCAAATTCAGCAAATTGATTTTAATTATTATAAAAATGTTTATCTTTCTGAATGAACAATAAAAATTCATAACACCGCAACCGAATACATAAAAATCACGCCATTATGCAAATATTTCCAGAATATATGAAAAACAAAACATTGCAATGTGATCTTATCTTATGACGATTGTAACGTAACGTTGATCAACAGGTGCTCATACATGTATAGGTACATTTTATCACGGTTCCTGTTGCGATGATGATATCCACTTTCAGTTAGTCTTCATTTACCACAAAAGCTAGGACGTAAGCAAAACAACTTTTTATTTTTATTTTTTGACAAATAAATTACCGTACTTCAAGTATTTCAAGTTCTTGGAATGAATGAGCAACATATACTGGTACTGTTTTGTTGCTGTTACAGTGATGTATTAGAAATAATCACGCAAAGGTGATTGCTTAGCACAACTTTGCTTTACATGTACCGTTTTTGATAATTCCCCAAGCAATTGTATGATCAAAATGAAAGTACAGAAATAAATACCGCAGTCAGCTGTGCAACAATTATAACCCATACGTTTCGTACTGATCTCATCATCTCTTTCAACTTCTTGAATCTGAATAAGAATTATAATAAAATTAACTTCCGCATTAGAAGATAGTGAATGAGAGTAAAAGAATTTGGGTATGTTTGAGTTAAGTTTGTGGCATGTGGACATCGTCGAATTATATAACTCACTCAAAGAATGTGAACTGTTTGGTTAATTCAATTCATATACGTTTCGTTTCCTATTTGCAGACGTTTTGTTTGGTTGCTTGCTGCATTGGTCGCATATACTGCTTACTGGTGCTGCTCTATCATTTACAAGCAAACCAACTGAGAGGGTAAGGGCTAGCACGGACCGGTGATTGAGGCGTGTACGTTGCTGGCTGATGATGCCCGTTGGTGACAGCCGGCACTGCCCCAAACGCTGCCTGCCTGCCTGCACAAACTAAAAGCATCATTGGAAGCTGCTCGTTTCCGTCAGTTGACCAACTTGCATGTCTATCTGCTATACGTCCTACAAAACTTTACCATCAACTGACCATCATTATCATTACCGTTATCACTTATGTTCTATTTAATCCCTTACCTTATTAATAGGTATTCAATAGCCCATTCTCTTTGACACCCTTCTCCTTCCCTGTTATACCACAAATGGTTGAAACCATACATTCAAATGCAACTATGATCGGTCATTAGTTCTTTCATAATTATTTACAGCAAAGAAATACTTTTGCGTTATTACTAGCAAATTTAATGACCAAATAAAAGATATTCAGATAATGATAATAACAATAATAATATTTTTCAATTGAAGAATATGATCTCTCTTTTGCAGTATTATTTTATGCACATAAAAACATTGACAATCGTAAACAGATTACGAATAGTATATGCGGTTGACATGAAGTGATGAAAATGTTTCTGTGGTTATGTTCATCTGGATGATTCAG
This sequence comes from Anisakis pegreffii, assembly GCA_035041965.1. Taxonomy (NCBI): domain Eukaryota; kingdom Metazoa; phylum Nematoda; class Chromadorea; order Rhabditida; family Anisakidae; genus Anisakis; species Anisakis pegreffii. The sequence continues at coordinate 21,606 of JAPYMA010000413.1, forward strand.
CCATTGATCAAATAATACGCTATTCCATATAGAGGAAACACTGGAATGAACGTTTCAAACATCATTGAAACTTATATTCAAAAATCTCATTTTGAATCCTTATCTCCAGTCAATTTATTCACTCGAATTGTACATCATGCTTTATCCGAGCTCGTTTGATGCACTTAACAATGTCGATGCTTGACTACCTCTTCAATTTATTACGCTTTGTTCATTTCGATTGCTTATCGCCAACTTTCATCGATGATACCAATATTTATAATAACATTCAAATGAACATTCATCCTTCCCGCACACCACAACACTTTACTTTCAATTATGCTTCATCTCTTTCACATCTTCGAAGCATGCGAGGTGGTTATTTCATATATGCCAATATGAGATTTTGGCACTTGCAAAAAGATCGAATCAAAATTTATGAGGATGCATTTTCTGCTAAAATCGTTTCGTAATCTTGTAATTAAAACGCAGATCATAATTCTAGCTCTTCATAACTTGTTCATATTTTCATGTCTTTTTCTTTCCGAATCGGTTTTAGAATTCATATATGATTATAAATAAGCGAAGTTCTCTTCATAATTTCATCTTGAACCCTTCAAAATTTTTCCTGGGAAAATGCCACTGGAAAATGCCATTATTCCGTCTGCAGTCAATATGTTACTACCGAATTCGTTATCTAATTCATTATGCGTATTTCGTTTTATAGTTCCTTTTCAAAAATACTGCCACATGAGTGCATTCTGAATAAGACGCAGTTACAATGAATCTGATGTCGTACTCTTTCGACACTTACCATTCTGTCGTCTATTTGATTCCTCCGAACTATGTCATTTCTGAAAATACCACTGAGTTGGGAACAACCTATGTAGTGTTTTGAAAAGACTAACTTGTAGATATCAAGAAATGCCCGGCTAATCGACTATCACAATTTGAAACTGGTTATAAAGCACAGCTTAAGAACTGTATTTTGTATGTTTGCGGATGTATTGTTGACAATAGGGAAAGGATTGGTAATGTTTGTATTTTCATTCTGAACAAAGGTAACAGTTCATAGAGATAGATGGTGGTCATTGGGAAGAGATGTGAGACGGACGAACTGGAAGACAGACTGCTGCGCGATGAGTTAAACAAACTGATTGAAGAGGAAATGAGCTGTTGGGTTATAGGTTAGCTAGATGCTGTTCAATGCTTTACCGGCCAAATAGACCTTGGCGTTACGTTTGTGGCGTAAGTTTTGATAGTTGCTTTCCACTGTGCTTTTTCTCTTGCATTCATTTCATTTCATTCAATTCAGCTCTCTTCCTCGTTCTTGTTGAAGTGTCTCTATGTCAGCAGCAGCAGCAGCGCATAAAACGTTCGGTACACAAATGGTGCTGCTTCACGACAGTCGTCGTAATCGTCATTATTTTTTGAGTGTGTATGTGATGTATGCGTTTGTGTTCATGTTTATAAATGTGCTCTGAAATTCACAGCACCTCCTAGCACAGAATGGAGCTGAGTTGAGTTGAGCTGCACTGGGAATGCAACCGACCGACAACCGAACAACGAAATACAATTAAACCCAACAATGTGTCCCATGCGCCAAACCAATCAACAAACTTCCGTTGAGTCTCTTCATGCTCAACGATTACAAATGTACCACAAACTCTTCTATCCAACATTTCTTGGCTACTATTGTTTTCTTTCAGAACTTTTTTTCTTCCAAAATTTTGCACACAAAATGATATGAGTGAGGCAATTGAAAAGTGAGAAAAACTGACAGCAGTGTCCGTAGAAGATTCAAATGAGAGCAAAAATAACCTTTTGATCATCAACAACCGTAACAAATGCGTGCATAGAATGAGTTGATGCTGAAGAACGTTATGAGAAAGCGTTTAAACCGATGTTGCGAAACTAAATATTATACTTATCGCATGTGACAGAGCGTCAATGATATGAGAAGAAAAATGAAAGTTAAATAAATACGAAACGTTCCTTCTTTCATAAAGTCAACAAATGCGTAACTCATCAGTACAAAATATTGACCTCAAGCATTCTTTCCACTTGTATCGTTTCTGATAAGCACTTCGATATAAGCATTCCTACCTGCATCAGTCATCATACTGAAACAAACGTATGTTTTCGATTCATATGTCTGAAGCGAGATGGATTCAGTGAATTTTTAGTCGTACAGTGCCGACTCCAAATTATGAATTTTTGGACCGCAATATTGACTGATCAAATAATGAAATTCAAAAATTCGTTTCACTATGACGCCAAAAATGTTTAGAGATTCAGCTAAGGTGCTTTCTCTTCTTTTGCCTTCAGAGTGAACGTTCTTTCATAAAATTCACAAAAAATCATTAGCATACACGTTCTCTGAATGTATAAAGTATAAAAAAGTTGAAAATCCCATGAGAAGAAATGATTAAAGATATGCATTATGAAGAATGGTACTGTGTAAATTGTGAAAGTGATTTATTTCAGCTGAACTGTTTCTACTCGCAAATTTTCGCAACTTTTATTTGTTCAAGCTGATATGAATGAACAGCTGAAATGATTTAAAAAATGCATAGTTCCACAGTGTTCCGTCTGCCTCTAATAGCTGGAATACACGCTTACACATAGAGATGTGTACTTTGTGATCATTGATCAACTAGCCGAATATCTTCGAAATGAGAGTAAAAGTAAAAATATCTGCCATCAGAATTGATTTTCGATTTTTTATCAGCAGCAGTAGCAGCATTCGTTCAAAGAAATGAACTTTAAAGACGTAAGGATGAGTATGTGAAGTGAATGAATGAATGCGTTTTCCTTAATCAACATCCTTCGTCTTCTTCAGATCATTCGTTCAGCAAGTAGTGCAGAATTGCTAAGTGACAAGCAGATAAACCATATTAGATAGGGAATGCGATTTCACAGTTATGGTTTCGTTCATGAAGGTTTTGTTATTATGTATAATAAGTCGTTATTTATTATTGCAAAATGATTTGCGATTTATTATCGATATGTAGTGACATTTTAATATGATACAACAAGTGATAGCATTTGAAACAATATATTCGAACATTGATGCTTTAATATGCAGTTTATCGCATTAATAACTGTGAAAATATTGACGATACTTCATTATAGATATTGTTTTACGATCAGCTTTTTGTTCCATTTTACGTTTTCAAGTTGCATTTTTAATTTGTCGAGCGCACTCGTTCAAGAGTGACTGATGTGTACTGCAAGCTCATTTAGGACATTCTTTCGCGATTCGATGATGAAGTACACATTAAGTTCGTACTTCGTTGTTCCTACATACCACCGCTCGATTTCAGCTTTTCCTTTCAATTGTGCATTCTCCTTCAGTAGTTGTGCTGAACTACTGCTGATCACTGAGCAAATGAACATTTTTCAATAAACTGATTTCGTATTGATTTCGACTCGAATTCAACTGTACGAATTGAAATTTTTCATGGATCATAATACGATAATTGTAGGGATCAAGCACACTGAGATGTCATTCTATTGATAATTGTGGCCTTATTATTATGCTCATCGTTATGTAACGATATTTTTATTACGCCTTATTATAATGCTTATCATTATGCAACAGTAACAGCAACAACAATATCAATACAATGTTGTCGTTCAAAAGGGGCCGTTTTTGTTGATATTCATTTGCAATTCACTTCATTTCAGTGATCGTTATGAGAGAAAGTCTCGATCAAAAAGTTGCACTCGCTCTCACTTCAAATTCTCATTTAACGATTTCAATGAAGCAAAGCTCTGTGAGTTGCTACATTCTCTTGCAACCAACTTTTTCGAATAACAAATCAATATTTGCATTAGTTGCATCAATCTTACTTTCATCATGAAATTCGATTGTTGTACCTACATCAGTTTTTTCATTCTGACGAAGGGCTGCTTGAAATAGGTTCTTCTAAAAAAGCAATAAATTTCATATTCAGTTTGATCGTATCCTTAGCGTTTCAGTTTCAACTGTTCACTATGGTGATTATTATTCATTTGTAACTGAAACGGAATCCCTGCTTCTGTCACTTTCAACTGCCAGTTCCTATTGTAAAACAATTCAAGCTTATTTTTCTTTGTAACTATTGCTATTCTACTCAATATTTTTCGTAATGAAAACATTTGGGCTAGTAAGAGCGATATGCATTGCGATAAGATTCGCTTCCTTTTTGAAGAACATTTCTCTCAAGCGATAAACTCCTTCAACGTTATCAATTTCAGAGAACCGCTGATGGCAGCTTCATGGGCAAATTTGCTTCCCTACCAACGACGTCACATTGTCCTCCAAACTGGGTGAATAAATTTCAGAAAAATTTCCATCTTTCTGCAGGGAAACTGTCTTGTGAAATAATCAATCATTTTTTCATGGGTTATTCTTCGAGAAAAAATCATTCAAACCGTATTTTAACGGAACTTTCCATCGCTCTAATTACAATCTGCACCATGCTTTCTTGATGTTCTTATGAGAATAAGTTTAGACGAATGCTATTGATGTCAACCTTCACACATCAACAGGCCATTCACACATTCACCCCCATCAACAAGCACGCAAAAGACGTCGTGGAGAGATTGCGAATCCAGCAAACACTCTCGATGGTTTGGTGGCGAAACGTGCTGATGATATTGGTGCTTCTGAATCACTTATTAAACGTTATCTGACTGAGAATGAGGCTATCGAATCACCTTCTGACGATCAAGAACTGAAGGTTGAACACATCCTCATTTGTTTTTCGCTTTTCCCGACTTGCTTTTAACAGGCACTGTTAACTCGTCTAGACGATGATCGCTTAAGTTTTTGAATGCGAATTTGCAGCGAATTGAAACAGATCCGGATGTGTCGACAAGAACATGTTCCATTTGTGGATACCAAGGCAAATGGGTATCTGAAATGATTCGTCATAAGAGAGTTCACACAAACGAACGTCCTTTCAAATGCAAATATTGCTCACGCACCAGCAAATGGAAAGCCGATCTCATCAGACACGTCGCAAGTAATTCATTCATTATTGTATTCATTTAGAATTCACTATTTTACAGATGATCGCACACTAGAATAGCTATTCTTTTGCAATTGAAATCAGTTCTGTGATGCTCTAATGGTTGCATATTTAATGATTGGTGTATTTCGATTATTTAGTAAATACGAATCGTTCGTTTCAAGATTCGAAGGAATTAACTAAAAATATTGACTGAAATGATTGCATAACGATGAAATGAAAGGACAGTTCGACTATTACAGAAACTCATGGAATTCGCGTTGTTTCGAAGTACAGTCGCAGTAAAACATTTGACGCGTCGACAACAGCATTACATGAACTGAAAGACAACAAACCAGAAGCTCTTCAAACCCAGTCAAAACCTCTTCCGTATACCATTAACGTTGATGTAAACAAAATCTTTCATATTTTTCATTTGAAGTTTCATTCAGTTTAACATCATTTTCAAAAGAAGCATTCAAATAGGTTTAACCAAAGCAGATAACAACACAATACTCAAAACAAACGTCAATAATACAGCAGTGATACCGTTCACATACTGCACGCTAATATTATTCTTACAGTTGAGCAATGAAATGTTCTGACATCATTTTTGATTATGGTATGAGTGGATTGATAACAATATGTTATGGTATTCAAAAGAGACCGACTGAGGAATCGATTGTTTTGTGATAATGACAATACTCAAGTTGGTAATGCTTCAGCCGTTACCGCCACCCGCAATAAACTCTTCGCCATCCAACAAACAAACGACGTCTTATTTGCTGTCAAGCGAAAGAGAACACCAGCATGATAATATTAACAAGCTTGAACGTGCTCCAATTGCCTATCGTTGTGTATTATGTCTTTTTGAACAGGTTAGCGATTGATCGTCACTCACAAAGAGATTTCTGAGAGAATATTCGGCTCTTTTGATTGCAATGAATTGTTTATTTCAAACAAAAATTCAGTTCACTAACTTTGAACTATTGAATGATCTGATTCAGTTGCATTTACGATTGGTGTTAGGATGAATGCTTTTGAATGTCATTTTGGATGACGCATTTACAAGTGAATTACTTTATTGCGGAGCAATAATCCAAGTGATCTTCATCTGGAAAAAGCTTGATTTTTACATTTAATCGTATCGCCTTCCGCCATCCAACATCACGGATGAAGAGAATCGAAAAGTTTTTTAAGGAGTCGCTTCTTGTGTTGATGAGCCATTTGAGAAACGTTCACAACGCTGCCTTCTATGAGTGCCGTAATTGTGCTTGTTCATTTATGGATGCAATGAATGCAACTGAACACTTTGATAATTCTTCAACGTGTTCATCAAACGCACTTTACGCTAACATTGCACCTATTTATGCAACTCAAAACGGTGAGTTTCTTCCCTTAAACAGTTGCTGAATTTTCAGGTTTATTCGCTCAAAATTTATCGAAATCAGTTTCGTGAACTCTAAGTAATTAATTGATTATGTGAGTGCTGATCTTTACAAAACTGTTAGTTCAACACTAACTCGATTGAGAATGTCGTTTGATACAGTCAATGATCGGTGATGATTTTGCAGAGCATTCGGCATTCTCAGTATGTGGAGCGTCGAAAGGTAGTAGCGCAGAAGAGCTGCTACGAGGACTGTTTAATTCATCTTCATCATGTGCAAATTCGTTTTTGCCACTCATTCAGACTCTAAATCAATCTCAATCATTCGGTATCTCTACAACAAACTGCGATAGCAATCGTTCTCTTCTGAACGTACTCAGCACTTACGCTAATCTTGAATCAGGTGCATGCGATAAGTGCCCTTACAAGGGCGATAATGATGCTTTTCTCACGCATAAAAAAGGCCACGATATACCGAAAGGTTGTTTCATTTCATTGCAAATTGAATTTCCAGTTTTCCAGTAATCGCTCACTCGTTCAAAAGATTTCTTGGCTGAACTATAGCTTACGTGTTGTGTATTTGAAATGGGGAAGAAATTCTGTTCGAAAATATCGTAAAATTTCTCATAACCATCAGGGTTATTCAAGAATTTTTGGAGCACATAGTTATTCGAAGGGATCTATTGATGTAATTCAATTATTTGGAAATTTTTGATGAATGTTCATAAAATTTGCTTTTGATGAAAGCTGGTATGGAATGAAAGATATTCTAGGATTACTCAACTATAAATGTGTATTTTGTGATTGGTTTGCAAAGCGAAAGAACTCCATTGAAGAACATATGCGTGTTCATACAAGCAATCCACAACTCTATATGCCTCAAGTTGAGAAGAATCTCATCACACCAGTAACAATTGCAAAGTATGCTACCGATTCTAATGCTGCTGCTGCGGTAATCAGTTCTGATGAGCATTTGTTCGGCAATAACTCGTTTACAAACACTTCACGCATCTCTGCCAGCGCAGCTACTCCTGAGCAAGTTCGATAATATTTTATTGCTTCCTTCTTGCCTAATCAGTTGTTCGAGAGTCGACAATTATTACCATCTTATCGCTTTTTCTGTCTCTTCAAAAAGTCTACTCACGATCAGATGCACATTGTGTTAGATGAAAGAAGCATTATTAACATTATATGTAATAGTATAGTGACTTCCTCAAATGGTCATTATGGTCAACAACAAAAACTAAACCAATCTGTTGCTCTTATCTTATTTTGTTGGCCAAAATCGACTTTAAAGAACGCAACTTTCAGCTATCTCATATACCATATCAAGGCGTGTTCGGCCTTAATGCGTTACTCGCACTCAAGCAGCAGTCATCTGATGTAACTTCCATGGTAAATTTTCTGGAATCATTCATCTTTCGATTGATTCATCAAATACACCAGTGGTTCCGTCCATGCATTGCTTCGGCATCAACATTCCCACAAACGTATTGCACAACAAGAGCTCATTGTAGCTGACAACTTTCTGCAGCATCGAATTATTACCCCTCAATTCCTTCTCAACAACCTAGATTTCCTCCTAGCGCAGAAATAATTCTCTTTTTGGAACGAATACCTTATTGTGAATATATTTCTTCGGAAATATTGGGCATTGAATAAAAGTTCAAAAATTGAAGCAATGACATTACCTTTAATCAGATTTTATTTGAATTATGTTTGTACCAATCTCATGGCACACCGAATCTTTAAGTGAATAATTATGAAAATGACTCATCATTAATTTGAGGACGAACTGAATTTCAATTCTTTTCAGCTTTCATTGACCAATTTGGCTGCTTTATCCGGTGCCATTGGAAGTCGTATTGCACTCTCGCAATGCAACAACTATTCCACAATTTCAAACGAACAGCTTATTCGTAGCACAGCTCCATCATTAGCAGATGCAGAAAATGTTTCCGTTGAGCAGCTCAACTTGAATGCTTCTAATGTCACATCGGACGAGAAATCGTTTGCTCTCGCTGATAATAATCTGACAGAAGCAACTTTCAATATGCCAACAACTGTCGAGAGGTTTCGAACACCAAGTCCTACGGATTCATCAACGTCGAGCTGTAGTGCCGTATCAACTATCAAATCTGCTGCAGATCAGCTGTTACGGCTGAACAGCTTTGCTAGTTGTGAAACAGCATCAGCACTTACGGATGATTTGTGCAAATCTGATATGGTTCACGAAACGACTGCAAAAATGTTAAGTGACTATCAACAGTGTTCGAAGCAAAACAATGAACGAAAAATGATGACTGATGAAGATGATGAAATTGTGGATGTGGAAAATGTTGATGAGAGGGCATGACAATATTGATGAATTTCTTGTACAAACCATTCACTTAATTCAGTGGTACACTTCATTATATATGCAGTTGTTTGTATACATGTCAGTACGAGCAGTTATTGCTTTCAAATCGGTATTGTTAATGCGTCGTAGAATATCCGTGGTCTTGAGGCCTGCCCTTAATGTTCACCTCTTTGGCCACCATAAGATATGGTTCAGTAAAATCGTATCCGGATATCATTCAAGTATTTTCGATTAACTTTCCCGATTGGGAAGATAACTCTCGTTTTTTATGCTTCATAAATTTATCAGAATGTGTAATTATATGGGCTGAAACCGTATTGTGCCTATTAGTTCAAGCATATTCTTGGTTTATTTTTGTAATCTCAAAACTCATAACATACCATTTATTGAGCCGGATATACCGTGCCAATTTTAACGAAAGCATTTGTAAAGATCTGTTCCACTTACAGTTTCCGATTCCTTACAAACTCTTTGTTCATTGCTTGACCCTATTTTGGAAAATACGGTATATTTGTGCTTCATTCATGTTACGTATTCAGTGCACATAATATTACCACTTTCATTAGAATCTCCAGTATGTCCCAAAGTATCGATCAGACTTTGATAAATTCTATGGGACATTCACGAGGCAGACTACTGCCTTTGTGCAGTGATATATATATATATATATATATATATATATATATATATATATATATATATATATATATATATATATATATATATATATATATATATATATATATATATATATATATATGTACGTCTTTCAGATATTTAATCTTTTTTCAACATATTTACGCACTCTATTAATCTCTGTTATCAATTTGTTGAGTATGTGATGCACATTACCTTGCTATATAATATTACACAAACCAATATTGATGAAATACAAACTATCACTGCAGAATGTGTCTTTGCAAAGAATGAATTTCCTTCAAACTTCAAATGACTGATGTAATAAGAAATTTGAGCAAGCTTGGTTATCATTTTTACTGCTCTCGCTTATCAAACGTTCATTCGAAGGTCATTTATTTCATTGTCACTCATTTTATAAATTTACTGCGAATGATAGTAATTTTCGCTGATTATCGCTAATTGATTCGTTGAGTCTTTGCTTCCTCTCTAATCACTTCAATGTTATTAACATATCCCGAATCAGTTCACTCTTCTTTGAGTCATACTTGACCGTTCCAGTTTGATTTCCAATAAATATTTCTCTGAATGTTTAAACGATTTCCTATCATATGATGATCTCCTGATGGAATAATTATTCCGTCGCAGAATCATGCAGTCCGTACAATTAAGATTATTTGCTAGCCAGGCAAGTTGTAAACTTTGTAAGGATGTAGCAATTTGACAGGTGCATTCTATTCTCTCATAAGTCTAAGCATGCACCTCAACTTGACTAAAAGCCTAAGCTCAAGCCTATCACTAGGCCTGAGCACAAAGTTGAGCCTAACTCGAACGGATGAAGCTAACATACGCCGGTACGAATTGATATGCCTGTAGGAGATCTATAGATTGCTTGGCGGCTAAACTTGAGAATACTGATTGCTTGATTGCTTCCAAAACACGAGTTATGATACAGCACTGTAGATGAAATCACCACATACGTTAACAAGTTGTTACCTGAGTTGACAGCCGAGTTCGAGCGTCAGCCGGTTTCATTCGGTCACCACCAATTCAGCTTAATTAATGCATACGAAAATATCAACATAATACAATATATTTTTCTTTTCGATCATAGCAGCACATTGATTTCCAGCACTATCTTTTTATCCTCAATTCAACTGATTTAGTGAAATTGTAATTTAAACATCTCGAAGTTGGGTGATTAAACCGTGATAAATATTGAATTAACCCAAACTGATGGAAGTAAGTTTGATTCCCATCTAGTCTGATATCTAACATAAGAAATGAATTAAACATGGCCATTGTAGCGACAAACTTCAATATCTTCAACAGTTTCTAAAACAGTCTTTGAAACTCTATTCCGCCTACACGTCCGTAGTATTCTGTTAGTGTATATAATGCTGTTTTAATGTAGAACCCAGGACTGTTTTAATTATTCTGCCATAGACCTTCATACCCTCAACGACAATCAAAACTGAATCAGATTGGTCGTTTCGGCATTAAAGTATCATGTTTCCACAAGAAGATATTCCGAATACAGCTCAGTTATAGCTGAAAATGATAGTGGAATCGATCATTCCGATAAGGAAAAACATTTCGATGCAATATAACGCTTTCGATTCCAAATCCAAAATTATCAAAATGGTTTGAATGAAACTGTTAATGCATCGATCAAGAATAAGAACACGTCGAAACATACTGTCTTCTCGAAACTGATTTCATGCAACTTTGGTTCTCGATGGATATTAGCAGAAAATTGCCAAAGACGCTGGATCAATTGCGGATGAAATTTGCGTCTTGATGGCATTCACTGAGCAGCAACTGGTATATTTTGCAGAACCAGTATTGATAACCAGTAAAAATCAGACTGACTCATGAGTTTGATACTGAACTGCATCGGCACCTACTGAGTGGACAGCTTTGCATGCTTCTCGATTAACATTTTTGTAGAAGAAAGTGGAATCTGCCAACGGTATTCCTGCTGATTGCTTTACAAACTTTCTTTTTCTGCTGACGTCACGATGCTGCGCTGCGCCATCTGGAGTCAATATCAAGTGCATACCAAGTCAATACCACATGAGCGGTAGCGCGTCAGCCAAGCCATGCGTAGCTGACAGGGTGGGATGCAGGTAAAGTTTTCAAATCTGCATATAATTCATATC
>JAPYMA010000414.1:0-144270 GCA_035041965.1 Anisakis pegreffii
ATCACTTCAACCACCTCAACCAGTTGCATACGAGCACTCGAACTCCCAACCAGCCACTGCCCAACCCAACTCAGTTTTCCGACTGTTCTCCAAGCTTTTGCAGTAGTAAAATCACGTTTAGACGGCAGTCTTCTTTTGGCTACCATCTGATGATGGTATACTGTATGCACTCGTGGCATACTGTATGCTTAGCTCAAGAATCCCCTAATTGTATGCGCACAATTTTCAGGGAACCACCATGCACTCGTCACTAGTAGCTTTGGCCATCGTCCTCTTCGTAGCCATCGCCTCAGCATCAAAAAGTGAGTTTGCGCCTCAGCTTCTCTTTAACACTTCCCAGAACTTCCCATCTGGCTTCCCGCGACATCTGAAGTTTCTAGACTAAGTTCCCAAGCTTTCAAACTAGTTTCCTAACTGGTTACCCGAACTTAGAGTCTTCCCAGATTGTCAAGTACGATTGGAAATAATGTAGGACATTTCAGCGCGAGAGCTATGCATGAAATCGCTTGAACACGCCAAAGTTGGCTCGAGCAAAGAGGCGAAGCAGGATGGTGTCGACCTCTACAAGCAGTGCGTTTGCCGATTTATTTTTCAACGATTTTATTCGACATTTCGGCGTAATTTTGGTTGAAAACGCAAAAAATTAAGAAAAATATCAAAAAAACGCAAAATTTCAGTATGTTCGAGCACTATCCGGTGATGAAGAAATACTTCAAACATCGCGAAGGTTATACGGCCGCTGATGTGCAGAAGGATCCCTTCTTCATCAAGCAAGGTACGTCTGCAAATCGCCCACCTATCCCTCGGCCCAATTTCAGGTCTCATCCAAACTCAATTTCAGGTCAAAACATCCTGCTCGCATGCCACGTTCTGTGCGCCACGTTCGATGATCGTGAAACATTCGACGCCTACACCCACGAGCTGATGGCGCGACACGAGCGAGACCATGTCAGAATACCCAACGACGTCTGGGCTGTAAGTTATGTGAACTCGTGAAGAATCTAGATTTCATAAGACTGTCCCATCGCCTTATCACCCCCCCCTTAACACATACCTCAACAAATATCAGGTCTTATATCTGATGTGAATTGATCGAATTGAGCTGTTAAAAGGTGCCACAGAGAATTCTCCCCTTCAGCCTCACATTCAATGAAAATTCAGCACTTTTGGGAGCATTTCAATATGTACCTCGCAGAGAAGACCACGATGGACGAGCCAACCAAACAAGCTTGGCTCGAGATCGGTAAAGAATTCTCACACGAGATCACTAAGTACGGACGACCCACTGGTGAGTCACGTTCAATGTTTTTACAAAATATTTGGGCAAAATTTGATCTTCCCGCGGGTAGTGTGTTACTTAACTGATCCAGAACACTTTGGGCAGTTGCGCTCATGTCTGTGGGAACTAAAATCCGTTCAATTACCCATTCGGGCATCTTTCTTCCCGTAATTATACCCAAAATTCGGCAGTTTCAAAGCAGAGATCGCTGCATTGAGTCTGTTTCAGTTCGTGACCATTGCATGAGCTCGTTGGAACATATCGCCATCGGAGATGAGGCACACCAGAAGCAGAATGGCGTTGATCTTTACAAGCAGTAAGTGATCTATGCAGAATGATCTTCAGGGATCAAACTTCTCGTATTCGGGAGCAAATTTTCTAGAGGGAACCCAAAATATTCGTCTTTCGTTCGGGTAAATGCACAGGATTCCTTTGTTTTTGGGAATGTTAGAGTTCAGGCTCTCCAGAGGACTGTGAGTGATAGTCCCCAACCACAAAACCAGCAATGTCCCCAATATCAGCGATGAAATATTACAGTATGTTCGAACATTATCCACACATGAGATTGGCATTCAAGGGACGCGAGAACTACACGGCTGAGGACGTGCAAAAGGATGAGTTCTTCGTTAAACAAGGTCGGTTCCCTTCCCATTTGCATCAGCCTTCTGCCTTCGAACGTCTGAGGCCAGCAACGGGCTTTAGCGCTGCAAACAAATTGTGCTGCAGCTAAAAATTACGTTTTCCGTTCAGGACACAAGATTCTGTTGGCTCTTCGCATGCTTTGCACGTCGTACGATGACGAGCCGACGTTCGATTTCTTCGTTGACGCACTCTTGGATCGTCACATCAAAGACGACATCCATCTGCCTCAAGCGCAATGGCATGTGAGTGACTCTGGCTGACTGATTACCGATATCATTATCATTAACCTTATCAGCAACGAAATTTTTGCTTTTTTGCAGGAATTCTGGAAATTGTTCGCGGAATATTTGGATCAAAAGAGTCACAGCCATTTGACGGAGGATGAGAAACATTCGTGGACGACGATCGGTGAGGAGTTTGGGCACGAGGCCGACAAGCACGCCAAAGCCGGACACCACGAGGGAGAGCACAAGGAGGAACACCACTGAAGCGATCGTCCAGCTCAATAGGACCCGTGTTGTGTCGTATTGTCCCAAAAATGTCAATTTTCTCGTTATTTGTTTCCCTCTCCTTCTATTTTAGGTTTGTTTTGTTTTAATGGCCAATTTCTATGATGCTGAGGTCGATAGAACCACTTTAATAACGTTATCTTGTGTGCCAATCTCGTTGTCATGGTCAATATTGTCTGCATTATCCCTATTGATAGTGTTATCATTATTCAATAAATTATTTTCCCCCAAATATTATCACCAACACACCGCTCACCGTTCACAGACTAAAGGACAGTTTGTTTTGCAGCCAAAAGCACCCCAACTCTCGAATCTCTTAGTGATGCTGCGATCGAAATTCCAAAAATTAGCTTTATTCGGCTCAAATTGGAAGGTTTCCGCTTATATTTTCGAGTATTCATCGTTATTTTGGGTAGAAATCGGATGAGTTTATGTAAAAATTTTGAAAAATAAATGGAAAAATGATTTCGAGCGGTCTTGGATGCGAAGCACGGGTTCATTATAGGGCAGTGACCTTATATCCATTCATGAGATAACCGTACCTCTACGGACCTGCTCTTTTGCGCTGATTCAAAAATCGTTTATAATAGCCCTCACCGAGTCTGCAAATAATAAGCGGCAGGTTCCTTGAATGTAAGCCAGAGAAGCAAATCACATGCAAAAGATAATGTGTAATGGCGAGTCAGTAATGGTCACACACACGAAATAATGTACACAGTTTGATGGCATGCTGAAACTGCTCAACTAAATGAGATACCTTCAGAAAATCAGCTATATCTCCTCAACTAAGCAAAATCCCTCGACAATATATATATTATTCAGAAAGCTGAGAATCTGCTGAATATGATGGTACCAAAAAACAATGGTGTTGCTGGGCAAATTTGAGGATACTGGCCGTTCGAATGTGGTACCCATGATATTCCTATTGAAACCATACCGTTGATCATGCCGCGCAGATCAAATGCACTTTGGGTTGATTCTAAAGGCCTCTGTAAGTCTCGTTGATCTATCTAGTTATTTCCCGCCGAGTTGTGATCGTTGTGATCAAAATTGTGATCAATTTGGGTCAATCATCGAAATTTTTTACTCTAAATTCTGTTTTGCCTGCAGCACCAGTGCCATTTTTAATGAAATCATTCTCCTGTGCGGTTGTCAGCAAAATTTTATTCCAGTTTTCTCGTCAGTCATCTACGCCTATTCGATGATATTGCCTGCCACAACCTATTCCAGGCCTTGAATTTTAAAAATTTAGTGCTTTTTTAATATTTTTGTTCAAAATCTTTAAATTTAACTTAAAAATCTCACTTAATATACCTTGATAGGTGTGTTTAGGTGTGTGTGTCTACATCTATCAAGGTCTTTTAATGTTTTAATTTATCAAACTCCTATTCTATCACAACGCATTGTCAAGTTCGATTATAATCATTATTATTATTACTATTCCAAAATCATTATTCCAAAAATGATTTATACTGACAGCTGTGCAAATTCCCCTTTCCAATCCCATCTATCACATCTCCTGTTTGGTTCAGTTGCTTTAATGGGTAGGTCCTTTGAAGGTCGCTCAAAGGCTCGGTCGGATCTGATTGGGTTTATCCCCGAATTTAAAAATCTTCTGTATCTTCCCGAATTCGGCTTCTCTATTGACTGTATCTCATAAAGGTAAGTAGATATGGCTAGTGCGGGTAAACGTCGTCGTCGTGTAATTGATAAGTGATAGTATTGATAAGTAGAAGATAAAACTAATTGGATGACTGGAAAGCAATGAAATTCAACCAAATTGTTTCAAAATCATCCTGTGAAAATGTTTTACTACTTGACGTTTGGGTAGATTTGTACCTAGTACTCTCAAGTTCCCTTTTATATTTTGTAAGTATCTGAGTTAATTTAGAGTAATATTGATCAAAATTATGTAAGATCAATCAAATCGATATCTGTGATCATGATTATATCTCATAAAAAATATTTTCTCTTACCTATATTTACTTTTGTTGAACTTGCAAAGTACTTGCGTGTAGATAAACGTGTGAAGAGTTAAATAGTTGTGTTTGTTGAAAGTAAATAATTTGATTTTTGCTTTTTGAGTGATTGAATATTTGATTTTTCATTCATTCGATTTAGTAGTTGTCGCTGTTGTTTGTGCTCAGTGTCTCTCCCGTGTCTGTCTGTACAGTGCAGTGCAGTTGACTCTTGATTCATGGAGATTCCATGATCACCATCATGAAAAGCAGATGATTTTCATGTGAAACATGTGAAACCCCCATTTTAATGGGATGGGAGAGGTGACGAGAGAGCGAGCGAAAAAGAACACGAGAACGCGAGAGAGGCGTAGAGATAGAAATTTATGCGGAATGCATGAGATAAATGATACAGTTAGATAGTTAAAATTTAAAAATGATTATGGAAAATCAACGACAAGGCGACGAAATCATTAAGGCAATAGCGATGTGGCAAATGAATCGTTGAGAAATCAAGGAAGATAATGAGGAATTTGGCCGGAAAAGAGAGAATTTAGAGAAAAATTTGAGAAAATTTTGATGATGGATGGAAAATCAGTGAAATTTGAAACAAATTGTAAAAAAATTCGAATGGTTGTTTTATTTATTCTTGTGATGTGATTGTGATTGCCTATCGATGTTGATATTGCTGTTGCTGTCATCGAACTGCGGCACTCTAATAGTGTATCTCTATGAATCACAAATTGTTCACTTCACATCATCAGAAATATTTCTGCCGTTAAACAACCAACGAACACCTTCGTCGTAAACCTGAAAAATTTAGAAAGGAATTTCACGCCTTTCGCTTTTTTTGAGCTTTTTCAGCGTAAAATTTTTCGAAGAGGCAGGTGTTTTCTGCCGTTTTGCTTTTTGAGTGCATTTGAGGCTTGATTTCAGGTTACTTTTCAAGTAATTCAGAGTGCAGTTAGGCTTGATTTCAGGTTTTAGGTTATTTTTCAAGGTGATTCTCACGGGCATTCCAGGTTAAGAGTCTCAGACTTGACCAGTTAAAGTAAAGTATCTATTCGTTGAGGTGGTGCTCGCTAGATTGTTGAGGACTGTGTTCGTTAACGGTGGATATCGCGCTGTGATCATCATCGATCGCAGATCACTCAGATCAATCAGACTGGTTCGATAATTTGTGCGTTTGATTCATTGAACTGGATCAGGATATAATTGCTGCTGCAAAATGGAGCCGTACGTACGAGTATTAGGGCATTTCCTAGCGTGCTAATTTAATGGACTGCCTCAATTTGCGGTATGTGCATTAGTATTATTACTATTATTATTACTAGTATTTTCATTACTGTCATTACTATTATTACTATTACTATTTTACTGTTACTATACTATTATTTCAGGTGCCATCATACCAAATGCACTCAAAATGTATTAACTGCTTTACTTTTACTGACAATTACTACTAGCCATTACTATCGATAGTAATAACTGTATTACTCTTATAATTACTATTACTATTATCATATTCAACTGATCAAGCTCGCTCGGTCCTCTAATTTCAATAACTTCTTTCAAAATGCGGCGGAAACTCTCGCAAGTGGCCAATCCTGCAGGTTTGTCAAAATTTTTCCCAATTTCCGATGTTATTTCTTCATTTTTGATCACAATCACTTGATCAACAATCTTGATCGATTCTTGATCTTGATCACTAATAACTTGATCAAGAAAATAAAGATTCGCTGATCAAATTTCATCTTTATTATTGATATTGTTCATTGAATTGTTGATATTTATTTATGTCTTCAAAGTAAAAAGTAATCACGCGAACAAACTAAGTACATCATATACGTGCATTAGTATTATTATTAATAGTAATAGTATTGTTATTATTAATTTGTGCTCATTTAACACCAATTGAAATGTCCTTATCACCTTATCATCAGTCTTTATCACGCTCTTATCTGTTGGACTTGCTATTTTACTTTCATTTCATCCTGATTACCGCTGAGTGCTATCTGCTGATGCTATGGGTCTAGTCAGTGATTGCCTTTATCAAATGGGATGCAGCAGAAATGTTAAAAAATTGATTTAATTTTGGAATTTCAATCGTTATCGCATAATTTAATATCGTTATCATTAACGTGATCCAGCGTTCGGCACATTCTTTCATTTGATTTTATCATTCCTGCGCTGAATTTTGATCATTTTAGCGCCGCTATCACGAGGATTATTATTTTTAGTAGTATTAGTATTCCTATTAAAATGGAATTTTGGATTCGTTAGCTATAGCAGTTTTAAAGGTCATAATTTGCCCACAAGTTGGGGAATTACTTTAAAAATGGGAATTACTTTAAAATGGGAATTACTTTAAAAATGGGAATTACTTTCATATTTCATATGGAATTTCATTTTGTTTTATGATCAATTTTGATTACCTAAACAACATTTCATTTTATCGGTAAAAAAAGATAAATAGACCCGATTGATTGACTACTCTTGATTTTTAATAAAGCCATCGACTCGACTCAATTGCCATTCAAGTTTTTAAAAAAGTAACAGAGCTGTAAGAACTAACTAACTAACTGGTGACAGTCACTAGAGTTTGGGGAGATGAATAGAGTAGAGTAGAGGAAAAACCTGATTTTGATTTTTGAATCAATCGACGGACGGACGGAAATATTTATTTAGCGATTGATCATCCATCATTTGATTTCCTGTGCTGCTATCGCTATCGCTATCGCCTCTATTGCTTGTCACCATTGCCATTGCCCAATGTCATGTTTTTTTATCGGTCGTCAACATGGAATTTTAAAAAAATGTGATATTAATTGGAATGCGCGATCATGATCTATTTATTATTATTATTATTGATATTATTATTTATTATTATTATTATTATTAAATTCAATTAAATTAATAGCAGTAGCAGCATTGATATTGGGGAAATTAATTAATTTGATGGCTCAGTTCATAATTCAATGGAGAGATTCTCCATTTGTCTCGATGATTTTCTACTATTGACATTTCAATTCTTTGGTTAATTTTCTCCTGTGTGTTAATTTTCCTGTCGTTTTGAGCCTTTAATTAGTATCATTTTTGATTATTTTGATCAAATTATTTTTTTAAAATCATTATTATTATTATTGTTATGTTAAATTATATAAAAATTATTATGTTAGATTATTTTTAAAATTATTATTATTATTGTTATGTTAAAATTATTTTAAATTATTAATTATAGTTGTTATTTAGATTGAATTATTGTTATGATGATTAAAATTTAATCTTGCTAATCAATCAGTAAACATTGCGGTTTTTAGAGCTAAGACAGTGGTTCGAGAAGCGTTTCAAACGGACCAATTCCACTACTCCATTCGACGACATGGACGACCTGTTTCAGCATCAGTTAATTCAGGTTGGCTTTGGCTTGAAAATATTTAAATTGGGAATTTTTTTGCCAGGCCATTGGGCGTCGTGACGGGACACTGCTGGTTTGCACCACACCAACTGATATTGAGATACTGTCGCTGGGATTTGCATTATTTTTTAGGATATCAACCTGGATTTGGCCTATTTTGAGCATACGCTTACGATGGAGCAGTTGAGTGATATGTTCCCGCTGTCAAGGGTTTGCGTGGAGGAACCTGAGCAGACACGAGGTCTGAATAAAGTAGGCTGCTTTGTGATCAAATCTGTTAACGATGAATGCCCGCTTTGCCCGGGAATTCCCGAATTTTCTCGAAAGCTGAATATACCCAGAAAAAGTTTGCCCAAAAGTTTTAAGTGTTCCCGAAATTCCCGAAAAGTTCCCATAGCTTTTCCCGAAAAACTCGATGATTGCAGCAGGAATTCTGGCGTGATTTCAGGACGAAATTTTGGCACGATTGTCACGAGATGGCCGCAATATTGTCTGCCCGGTTCGGGAAAAATACCGCTGGCGGACATTCGTGAATATTTTCGCGGCTGTCGTCACCTTCCGGATGCTGCTACTTCTGGCCGCGTTGACCTGCTTTATCATATTTTTATTCGATCGCAACAGAATGCTTGAACTCTATTTGATGATTATTCTATTGGGTGTTTTCCTGGCTCTATGCTTGATCAGTTATTGGCAAGAGCAAAGCGCAATCCGAGTAAGTTACCCGCCATTTGGGTGAAATTCTCCTCCAGTTCTTTGAAGACTTCCCATTACATCCCATAGATTATCCGAAAACTACCATCCAAACCAGAACACCTAAAATTCCCCCAAAAAACTTACCCGAACTTCGCCAATCTTTCAACAAACTGCCCGAAGTTCACCCGAAACTCTTCCCAAATCTATCCCAGCCAGCCGGCCGTTTCCCAAGTTTCCAGCTGCCCTGATTACAGGAAGTTCGTGGCTTCAAATCGATCATACCCACATCTTGTGTGGTGATACGTTCAGGGCGCCGGCAACGCGTCAACGCCACTGGTATTGTAGTGGGTGATGTAGTCTGTATAAGGTTGGTACAAAAAAACCGCCGCATTCTCACTTAAACCTCTTGTTGTTGTGGTATTTTTACCAGAAAAAACCAGAAAACCTTGTCATTTGTGAGAGGAACTTAAACTTCTCAAATAAAACCTATCATATCAACAGCTCTGGCGCCCGTGTCCCAGCGGATCTTCGCCTGATCTATACGAACTCGTTGTATTTGGAGACGTCCTGGATCAGCGGTTTAGCTGATCCGTTGGAATTTTCACATCATTGTGTGCCGAAAAACGTCAGCCCACTGTCGGCGCAGAATATCGCCTTCAATGGATGCTTGTGTGTGCGGGGTGAAGGCCTAGGAATCGTCATAAAAACCGGCAATGATACGGTAGGTTCGCGTTAGATGAATCGCGTAAAGTGAATTCAGTCTGTCAGTTCAATGCCCTAAAATCATAATGGAGGTAGCTGAACCAAATTTCCAATTTCAGGTTATCGGTAAACTAATGGAAATCACCACCCAGGAGCAGGTGAAAAAGACCCGCCTGGAGTTGGAGCACAAGCGTTTTGTGACGTTTATAATTGTGTTGGCGTTCGTGTTGGCCACGGTGACCTTCCTGCTTGGCTTCATAATGAATCACTTCCAGCATTTTTTGACGATTTTTATCAACGGGTTTCTGGTGATCTGCGTAGCGAATGTACCACAAGGTGCGTCCGGTTTGGAGATTTTTCTGGTTCCATGCTCAGTTTTTTTCATTTTCCATTTTTCATTTTTCATTTGTCCATTTTTCCCTTTCAGGTCTACCGATCACGTTGGGTGCAGCGCTCATCATTGTTTCGAGACGTTTAGCTAAAAAAGGACTCTACATGAAGCGGCTGGACGTGGTGGAGACGCTGGGAACGGCCACGGTGTTGATGACGGATAA
Source organism: Anisakis pegreffii (assembly GCA_035041965.1). Classification (NCBI taxonomy): domain Eukaryota; kingdom Metazoa; phylum Nematoda; class Chromadorea; order Rhabditida; family Anisakidae; genus Anisakis; species Anisakis pegreffii. The sequence goes on from JAPYMA010000414.1 coordinate 9,756, forward strand.
ACGTGGTGTGTTGACGTCGAATGATATCACGGTGACGGATGTGTGGCATCACGGGCGATTCTTTAAAGGTATTTAGTGAAGAGGAGAAACTGGAAGCGCCGGAAACTACTTGATCTCCCTTCATTTCAGGACCGATAGTCGATGAGCAAAGCTATATAGAGGTACTCGAGAATCGTAGCAATGAGACGAACGGCCAAAAGAAACACACCAAAGCCATTCTGACCACAATGTGCCTGTGTAATAAGGCTCAAATTGAGGTGATCGGCTCGGGCAGCGTCTCGAAATGGAAACAAAGCACGATGGAAAACGACACGATGAACGATATCAGTAAATGGCTTACGCCTAGCCGACCTAGGTTGGTAAATTTTTGGGTAGGGTAGGCAAGGGGAGGGAAGAGGAGGGGTAAACAGGAGACAAGAGCCTCTCAGTCCTGTTTGAACGGATAGAAGCCTCTCTAGATCAAACCGTCGTAAGATTACTCGATTCTGATTGTTACTTTGGAAATTTTCCTTCCCCTTCCCAAGGCAAATTTTGGAGCGTTCAAACGAATTCTATTTTACCCGGATTTTACCTGAATTACCCGTGGAATTTTTGCAGTTCTATGTTACAACCAGATCTGGAACAACAGACGGTTCAACGGACATTGCAGTTGAATAGCATACGTGCCACATTCCGTCATAAGAATATCGCTGGAAATCCAACTGAAGTGGCCTTATTGAAGTATGTCGAAGAGGTGAGCGAATGGCACATGACAAATGTCTGGGAAACCCACAGCTTCCCATGGGCAAACTCCACCCCACCCCAACCTCCCGGATAAATCTTTTCCCATCGCTTCACATGGAAAACTGAAGTTCCCGCGGGTAACTCAACGTTCTTCTTGCAGATGGTCAGTGTACAAACTCTAAGAAGCGTCTATGAAGTGGTTCACGAGATTCCATTTGACGGTCGCTACCGTATCCATGTGGTGATCGCTAGACCGAAACAACCAATTAAATTGAACGGCAGGAGCGGGGCTAACGAGCCACAAGCGAATGACGATGAGGAAGATGAGTTGATACGGTAGGTCTTTCCATTCGGTCTGGAGACGATAACTTTCAAGGCATATTTCAGGTATTTTATGTTCGTGAAAGGTGCCCCCGAGGACGTGCTAATGCGTTGCACAACAATGGCAACGCTAGATGGCGATAGGCACTTGAATGAAAGCCTTGTCAACGAATTCACGGTCAGTTCAGTCGAAGAACAACCCAAAAAACTGAAAAAAATCCGAGTTTCCGATGGATTTACCCCCTTTTTTAATTTTAGGAAGCCTACATGAAGTTGGGTAGCGAAGGCCGCACTTGCCTTGCGTTCGCTACGGCGGAATTCGATGGCTATGCGGATGAGTGTTTTACGGCACTAACACCGAACACCCTGCTCGACTATGAGCTGTGTTTTCTGGGTATGGCCGCCCTGTACGATCCACCCCGCGAGACTGCGCAGCAGTCAATTCAGGCGCTTCGAGACGCAGGTATTTTAGCATCTGCTGCTGCGTACTTTTTTGCGCAATCGATGTTTGGCATATTTAATAAAGAGCGGAAGATTGGACGGAATCTGCTGCCGAAATTTCAAAATTTCGCAAAATTTAAGGTGTAAAATGTTTTATGATCAGTGGAGATCACCCGTCGACAGCCACTACACTTGCGAAACATATCGGACTACTAAAGGATGACAGCAACACTAAGGTTGTGCTTCTCCTTCGTTTATTTTCACTCTAATCTGCAAAAAATAAGTTTAGGCATTTGTGACTTCTACAAAAATTTCGCTACATTTCAAAAACTCGAAAAAAAACTGCATTTCCAGGCTACTGGCAATGGCAATTGCGTTCCAGCATCTACTATTACTCCTATTACGACTAGTAGTAATAGTAATACTGGTGCAGCTTGTTCTGCTCCTGCTTCTACAGCTGCGGAACTTCAAAATGTATCCGTAATCCACGGGGAAATGCTAAAAACCTTAACGCCAGATCAGTGGGATGAGATTCTCGCGCAGCGTGCCGTCGTGTTTGCACGCACCACGCCGGCACAGAAGCTGATCATCGTAGAGGTTTCTTATAATTAGCTAAAATTTTGATCATTTGTGAGTGTTTCTTTATTTTTTTAAAATTTTGACAATATCAGGAATGCCAGAAACGCAAAGAAGTCGTTGCGGTGACTGGTGATGGGGTTTTCGATGCACCCGCTCTGAAGAAGGCCAATGTTGGCATAGCACTCGAGGCTGTTGGTATGTGTTGTGTCGCGTATCTTCTGCTGCTAAGATTACCTCCCCCCGGAACTCCCTGGAGATCCCCAGAGATCCCCGGAGATCCCTAGAGATCCCCAGAAATCCCCACAGATCCGCAGAAATTAATTCGATTTCCCGATTTCAAGGGAGTGTATTCGCTAAAGAGGCCGCCGACATGGTGTTAATCGACAACGACCTGCGGAATATCGTCAAGGGAATTGCTGAGGGTCGTCTGCTGTATGCGAACCTCAAGAAGACGATCGCCTACACCCTAACACATCTAATGCCCGAGCTGTATGCCGTCTTATTCACGTTCATCGTTGGATTCCCATTGGGTCTATCCAGTCTACAGGTATAGGTTGTGCTGCTTCATTCACAGCGGTTTATTTTTTACCGCCGTTGAGTTTTTTCGCTTATTTTTGACCGTTTTCCGGTCTTCCGTGGCTCTTTTCATCAGGGATTTTTGAATTGGTAAACCAGGTAAACTGGTAAACCAGATATGATGTTTCAGATCGTTACAATCGATTTGATCACTGAGCTGCCGCCATCGATAGCGTTGACGTTTGAACCGGGTGAACGCGACATAATGCGGCGAATCCCCAGGAAAACCTCGGCAAAACTTGTTTCCCGGGCATTACTAGCGTATTCCTATCTATTCGCTGGGAATATTGTGGCGTTGGGCTGTTTGCTAGCGTATTTGAGTGTGTTCTGGTACTATCACATAACACCACGCGATCTGTTATTTTCCTCGCATACCTATTGGAATGCAACTTCCCCAAATTTCACCACACATTCGGGAGGTTATGTGTTTACGGCCCCAATGCAGACCCGTATCCATTGCCAGGCGAAAGCTGCCTGGCAAATAACGCTGGTTATGGCTCAGGTATGCCCACGGGAACGTGAATTTTTTTTGAATTGTCATTGTAAAAATTGTTTTTGCATATCCAATTGATTGATCAAACTGATCAACATTGCAATTGATTGATCATTGATCACTCTATTGATCAACAAAAAAATCTGATCAAGATTGCGATTGAAATAAGCTTAGGTAAGTTCAGTTACAAAGTAAACTTACAAGTAAACCAGTAAAAAGTAAATAAATTTGAGGCGTTCCATTTGTGGATGTGTACCACACGACGAATTTCCATATTTCAACATGGATTCCGAAATATTGTGGCGGCATTTGCCATTTTACTCGAGATTCTTATATTGAATTTTTTCGTCTACACGCCGGGGGTACAGCAGTGGATTGGGGTGGACCATCCGCCTGCGTTCGTGTGGCTATTTTGCTTGGCGGTGGCCGTCTGCTTGCTGGTTTTCAATGAGGTTTGAGATGTTCAATGAGAAAATTTTCCAATTTTCCAAAATTTTTCCACATTTTCCACTTTTTTCCCCGAAATTCTCCAAAATTCCCGTTCGATTTACCACCAATGAATGCAAATTTCAGGTTCGTAAATATTTCATCCGCAGATACCCCGAAAAACCAATCGTACGCATGTTCAAATGGTAATAAACACCTCAAAATGCAAAAAATGACTGAATTAATTTATCTGTATATATATATCTGCATATAAAATGAATGGTTACTGCTACTGTTCGATTACTGTAATTTGATGGTTACTGTATCTCGTTACTGTATGTATTTTCGTTACTGTAATTTGACTGTATCGTTACTGTATTCGCTCACTTACAGTAATCTTATCTTACTTTATTATTTATTTCAGCATAGTGTATTTTACAGTTTACCCCTCCTCAATATGTTGTACATGTCATGTGCATTTTTGTATTACAGTTCTATGTGTATGTGCCTCTTTATCATGATTGTGACGGGTTATTTTAAATTATTTTTATTTTTATTATTATTAAGTTTATTAAATGATTTCGCTCGCTCGGATCTCACTGACCCTTTGACTGTGAGATCTTATAGTATTATTATTATTATATTATTATTATTATATTTATTATTATTATTATTGCTATTATTATTGTTATTATTATTATTATTGCTATTGCTATTGTATTATGTCATTAAAAGTTTTTGAAAGAGTTTACCGCATAACAGAGGGTAAAATAAGAAGAAATATAGGCAAAAATAATTGGAATACACACAAAAAGTTAAAAGTAATAAAAAGTTAAAAGTAATCAAGTTAAAAGTAATAAAAAGTTAAAAGTAATCACAAAATTGACGGTAACAATCGAAATTTAGCGTACAAAATCAGATTCTGTAGTCAAATATGAACATACAAATGTAAATACCTCATAGAAGTTATTATTATTATATATTATTATTAAATAGATTAATATATTATAAAATATTCTATATTATTATTATTATTAATCATTATAATACAAAAGCAGTATAAAATTACACAAAAAACCACATTACAAACCGTTTACACAAAACCAATTCGAAATTAAATAATTTCACTCGAAAATCCCAAAAAATTTCAAGCATTCGGTCATGATAACAATAAATCGGAGTCCCGGATGAGTCCCAGACCTCAGGTCCGCATTACTCAGGCCCTGCTGGCGCCAGAACCTGAGGTTCCAAGTCTAGTCACTAGTATTGTCCTGGTTTATTGTTATTATTATGATTACTAGTCAAGATATTTTGGTAAACTGATTATCTTATTATTGTTATCCATTCATTTATTATTATTGTTATCTTGAATTTGGGTACAGTTGGGCGCCGGCGATTTGGGCGCCGCGGATTTGGATGTTATTGGTTAACTAAGAAGAAAACAATTCAATTTCTGATCGTTTCACCTACTAGAACGTCTCAAATTGTTGCTATCGTGCAAATTCATCCATCTAAGCTCAGCCTCTAGACTGCCCTGGGCTTGGACTCTCGGAGGCCCATGGGGACTGCCTGAAGATGGCGCCCAATGAGGCCAAACCAGTGCCCCCAACAACAGCTGCTGTTGTTGTTGGTTTGGAGGGCACTGTTGGTTCTGAATCTGCTGGCGCCAGACCCCTGGAGGCCGCCGCAAAATCACAGGCGGCGTCCAAATCGTCGAAGGCGCCCAAACGATAGCCTGGGCAGCTGCTGCAACTGGACCGGCAGCAGTTCGTGGATTTCCTGGAATTTGGGCGGCTGCTGGAGGATCGGCTCGGGGTCGAGTCTCGAAACCGGCTGGTGTCAGCCGAGGTGCTGTTGCTGGCGCCCTGGCCGAGCCGCTAGGAGGTCCAGGGCGCCAGTTTGGGCGATTTTGGCGACGCGGTGGTTGATGATGGCTCAATCCTGATATTGTTTCGTTTCTAGCAAGCCTTTGCTGTTGCCGTTCTTCTAGTGGCCTTGCATTTCGCAGCAGCTCTTCGAAAGATACACCTAAAGCACCTAAAACATTCGTGTGATCACTTAATTAATTAATTAATAATAATAGTAATAAAGTAATTATAAATAAAGCTAATAAAGTTAATAGTAGTAATAATAGTAATAGTTATAATAAAGTAATATTAATAAATAAATAACGATAATAATAAATAATAACAAATAAAGAATCAGCTATCTATTTGATCAGGAAATGATCAATAAAGAAGTGATCAGATAAGAGATCAATAAAGATCAATAAACAGATCAATAAAGATCAGATCAATAAAGTGATACCTGAATTCGGGTTTAATTCAGGACATCTATGGGCGTTTCCGGACCGATTTTCAGGATCTGCTCCTGTAAAAGGATCATCCGGTATAGGGCTTTGGCTTCGTCGTATCGCATCGTAATCCCTTCTGATAGCAGCAGCCATTAATTAATTAATTAAAACCTGAATGAGCAATCTCGAGTTGTTATTGGGCAAATTCCGGGTAAATCCTGTTGCTGTTGCCGGGTAGAGACTGATTTCCCGGGTAAAGTTTTGCCTGAAATCATCCAAAAGTGATCCAAATGAAACTAATTTACGACTGGATGCATGTATGGATGGATATACCCAAATTGAATGGATATACCCAAATCTAATGGCTGGATTTACCCAAATAACAACGAAACTAATGCCAGCTAACAACTACCCATCAATATGGGCACACAACTCACAAAATACTTGCATATTCGGGAAGTGAACTGAACTAGGAGGAAGAGACGCGAAATGAAAGCAGCTTTAATATATCTCCAAATCAGATCGACGATCACTGATCACTCAAATCAAATCAGATCAGTTTACTTCGCGATCTCGGGGATATCAACGTCATTTCAATCGCAGATTTATATCGGATATCACTATCGATCTACCCATCTCTCTCCACCCAGATCACTATCACATCACTATCGATATCTCTCGAATATCTCTCGATACGAGCATCAAGGCTAAGGGTAAGGCTATATCTACCTATATCCTTGCCCTAAAAGAGATTCCGTTCGGATATGGCCTTAGCAAAATACACTCGTAATATCATACTGCTGGATACCCTTAGGGTGAGATCTGGCGAGTTTCGCATATTATCCGGCAGTTGATCTTCACTGCGATCACTTGATTGATCTCTCTTTCAAATATAACTCAAAATATCTTCCTTAGACATAGTATTGATGTTATTATTATTATTATTATTATTGTTATTGTTATTATTGTTATTGTTATTATTATTATTATTATTATTATTATTATTATTATTATTATTATTATTATTATTATTATTATTAGAATGCAACTGGAATGCGAGAAATCAAATTTTATTTTCAAAAAAATGAAATGACAATAAAAATAAACGAATCAATTAATGTGTTTATATGAATACATACAAAAGAACAAACAAGCAAACACAGAGAATTGTTAAAAAACATCGTTTCAAAACATCGGACAAAATGAGGCCAAAATTCAGTGCATGAAAGTGTGGAAAATGACCGATTTTGTGACAAAATTCGCAAGAAAACCGGCCAAAATTCAGCCAGAACACGCTAAGAAAATCGGTCAAAATCCATCGTCAAAAATGAGCGAAACTGAGTGATTATCTGACAAAATTCACCGCAAAAATCCGGTTAAAATGGTCAAAATTCGGCCAAAATGGCCAAAAACACAAAACAAAAAAATCCGCCACTCTCAGTAGTCCTCTTCGTCATCGTTAGCGCCCTGCGTGGTGTTTTTGATTTGCTCCTGACTTCTGTACATATCAGCCACCTGCAAAACAAACAAAAAATTAAAAATAAACCGCGTAATCTGAATTTTTTCCAACTATTTAATGTAATTTCACGTCCAGACCTGAAATCAAGTAGCAGTTTTTAAAAAATTAAACAAAACCCAACCTGTTCAGATGAAGTTGCTTCTTCAGCCTTCTTGTCATCACGTTTTCGGATAAATCTAGGGAATCTCAACGAAATACCTCGCTCTGGATCAACCTAAAATTCAAAAAAATCCACAAAATTCACCATTTTTTCACCAAATTTTAAATTTATTTTCAATTTTTTCCATTTTTTCCAAAGATTTTTCAAAATATTTCGCATTTTTCTCACTAATCAAGCAATCCGCCCACTAACAATTCCTTTCGCAGCGTGATGTCTCGGCGATATCGATAAATCCGCCGCTTTCACCTCCCATACGATCACAGGTTCAAACCAATGATCTGGTGCCAGCGTGCTATCATACGAATAATACGGTTTTGCCTGAAAATTCTCTTAGTTAACCTGAAATTCTTCCATTTTAACCTGAAATTCTCTCAACTTAACCTGAAATTCTCTCACCTTAACCTGAAATTCTCCTAGTTAGCTTAAAAAATCAAGAATCAATCAAAAAAATCACAAAAACTCCGCAAATAAACGCAAAACACCGCAAAAAACTGCCCAAAAAAGCAAAATTCAAGCATAACTAAACGAATAAATACCCAAATAAGCAAGCAAATAAATAAATACAACTATAAATACACAAAAAATCAATCAATCCAACTAAATCTCCTCAAAATCCGCACCTTCTCAATCCGCAAACTCGCGAATTGCTCGTATTGCGATGTCAAATCGTCATCCTTCAATCCTGTGCCGATCTGAATGGGTAATTACACGATTATTTCCAGAAATTACCCGAAATACTACCCGAAACTACCCGATATCTGCTCGAAACTACCCGAAACTTGCCCAAAACTGCTCGATTTCACAAAAATTTCCATCCAAAAAGCTTTCAAACGTCTTACATACCTTGCAGATCGACTGATACTCCTCGGAATCAGCATCGTAACACGCCAGCAGATACCCACCATACACTCCAGTCCGTTTACCCGTCCCGCAATACCCTCCAATCACCACCAAATCCAGCGTATCCCCCACACTATCCAGATAATCCTTTTTCAACTGAAATTCACCAAAAATTCAGGTTATTTTTGCAAAAAAACCCAAAAAATGCAAAATTAACCTAAAATTATGCAACCAAAACCTACAAAAAACCTCCGCCAAACAAATTTACCTCCGAATAAAAACCAAAAACCCGAAATTACCGCAAAAAAACCAACTTTTAACCAGTTATGTGAACGTTTCGCGATCTCATAGGTGGCATCTTCGTCCAAAGTCTTCACCATCAACCCCTCGCAATTCCCCTTGATTGCCTCCTCCAAAAATTCACCGATTTCCTCCGTATCCTCAGTGTCTCGTGAGATGGCAAACGCAAAACACCCTTCAACCTCCTGGTAAAAAATAACCAATCATTTACCAGCAGAAACCAACTGAACATGCAAAAATATCAAAAAATCTCCGAAAAAAACCCAAATTTACCAAAAAAAACCAATCAAAATAAACCAGTTTTACCTTAAAATGTTTCCGCAACATTTCACGCCTCTCTCTGTAAGGTTTTTTAACCAGCGAAGTACCATTCCAATAGAGTAAATCAAAAACGAATACACACACCCGCACTTTAATTTCGCTGTCTTCGCCAGGATTCTCAAATTTTTATTATTATTATTATATTTTATTAATATACACATACCATTTATTATTATACAGTAATAACTGTTACAGTATACCTTCCGTTTTCGTGTCGAGAGCACCTGGAACGGCAGAATGCTTTTCTGCTCCACGTCCCATGCCACAATCTCACTATCCGCTACAAAACTCTCGGTTTCCGCATCACAACACTCTCGGATACGCGCGATAATGTCCGGAAACTTTCCGGTATTGTCCTCCTGATTACGACTGAAGATTTTCACACCGAACTCGCCCAAATGAAGCTGAAATTTACCCCAATTACAGCTTGGGAATTAAGAAGTTTACCGGGGAAATCTGGAGGAACGAATAAAATGAAAAATAACAAAACCTGTCCTCTCTCGCCATCGTATTTGTACTCACAGGCAAACTGCGCTGAGCCGAATCGACGCATTACCTCACTGATTCCTTTGGTTGGATACGCCAGCATTGGCTTCAGAGGAATTCCTTCAAAAATTTATCATAAAAATTGAGAAAATTGTAAAATTAGTAATGAAAATCTAAAATTTGTCATAATTTTGTCAAAAATTTGTCATAATTTTGTCAAAAAGCTGTAAAGCTTACCCGGTTCAAGCTTACAATGCTCTGGCAAACCTCGTACGCCACCCAATTCGAGAGCTGTCGAAATTATTCGATCGTAATTTGGGCATTCACTGAAATTTTTTCAATCAATGGTGAAATTCTCAATTTCAGGCTGAAAAAATCCAATTTCAGGTCTCAAAACCCAACCGCCTTACCAGTAGGTTGTCTTCAAAATTAGTGCGTCCTCAGCTTGACGTTCCTTTAGCTTGTCACCGCTTAATTTTTCACCTGAAATCGAAATTTTTTCAAAAATTAAAAATAAATGATAAAAATAATAAATAATAATAATAAAAATAAACCTTTCTGTTCGAGTTCCACTGTAGTAAAGGCATTGGCCAATGCCACAAGTACCGACTGCTCTGCCAGGCCGATTCTAAGCTTCCCACCAAGGCATCGAATCAGATAACGTGCCTCAACATCCCGACACGATATCAGCAGCGTTTTGATCATCTCAGTCTTTTTGTTCATTGACTGAAAAATCAATCAGATCAACGAAATCAGATCAATCAAACGTGAAAATAGCATGAGAATTTCATAGAGAGCATTGATAGAAATCGATAGACAAGAAAAGATTTCGCGTAAACGATTTTGGACGCGAAATTCCGCGGCGTCCAAAATTTGGCGGCCAAATTCAATTCAGCCAAAGATACCCCAGTTTCGTCAAACCGTTTGATGGAAAACAAAGTTTTGGGTTGAAAAAGCTTCCCAAAACGTTCACCACGGAAATGGGAAACGAATCGGCATTTCCCGGGTAAAATGAGAGGTTATTTCTTACAGATTGTCCTGAGGATCTGGCTATTTCTTTCAGCTTCTTAAAAACATTCTCGACAGTCAGCGGAGCCGGCGTGAACAGCATTCGTTGAGTGCATCTGCTTTGCTGAGCCACTATGCCCAGATCACCTTTCACATTTAGATCCTCTTTGATTTGAGTGACCTGAAATTGACGGAAAATTGACCTGAAATCGAAAAAATTGATCCGAAATCGGAAAAAACTCAAAAAATATTGTCCCGGAATCCTTACCTTGCGGCCTGTTGCCTCAGCTATAGCCTTAATCAACGTTCCCTCAGCGATACCCAACTCAAGACCTTCATACGCGGGACCCAGTTGATTCACACACAAATAGACACAATCTGTGAGCTCGTGTGCATCCTGGCGGAGTGTTTCCGCGAAAAACTCACTCAAAATTCGAATTATTTCCAACCTGAAATTAAAAATCTAAAAGCTGAAATTAAAATCAGGCTAAAAAATGCCCAAAAATATTAGTTTCCGCGAAAAAATCCCAAAAATTCGCTTAATTTACCAACAAAAAGTGCTCTCCAGCACCCAAAACTCCTCATACCCCCCGAAAATTTTTAAAAAAACCGAAAAACCAACCTTGACGATGTGTTCTCGATTCTCTCCAGCGTTTTAGCCAGCCGCAAATACGGAATCCTGCAAAAAAATCAAAAAATCCATCAGTTGCCGCTGCGAGGAACCGAACCCCCGGGGCCCGTGCCAAAACCAAACGCACTACCACTGCGCTATTGGTGCCGTCCTCTAACCCATCCCAGTCTTCTAGATAAGTTTAAACTTTAAAATTTCGCCCCTCTCCCCTGCATTTGACTTGTAATTTTTTTGTGATTTATTATTATTATAATTATTATTATTATTATGACCAACTTGTCGCTTTTGTCATCCTTTTGGTGGCCATTCGCTCCTTGAATCGCTGCTTCAGTTTTCCGGCCCGCGCCATCGTTCTCCTTGTCCTTTTTCTCTGTTTTTAGCTGCTTAGTTTCCTCCGAAATTTTTGGCACTTTCGGCGATTTGGGCGCGTTGGCCTGCTCAGGCTCAAGCTCAAGCTGAGGCTGACTTTTGGCTGGTTTACGCACCAAAAATTTGTCCATTTCTCGCGATTTCAGGCTCAAATTTTTGCTTTTACTTTTCGAAATCTGATCACCTCTACCTGCAGGTTTGACGGCTAGCTGCCGTTGAGTTGTGAAGCTACTAAATCCACTGGTGGATAGGCAAAATCCACCAAAACAATTCGACCTATTCAATGGAGATCTTCTAATCAGCTGAGATCTAATTAGGCTGAAACCTCTCCGCATCCAATGCAATACCCTCCTCGTTCTACTCCTTTGAATCGGTCTCTTTCTTGCCTCTTCTGCCTGGAATACACCATATTACTGCCCTTATTACTATCATTATTACTATCTAATTTTATTGATAAAACCACAAATCTATCGAAAATTCACCCAATTATTATCAAATTATCACAAAAATTAATATTGCTGGCATTACAGGAAATCAAAATTTCAACTGCTTTCTTTAAAAAATTTTAAGAAATGTGCTCACAACACCATCCAATGATTAAAATATTTCATTCATTCAACAGAATTCCAAACAAAACACTTGCACTCCAAACAATAATAATAACAAAACAATAACAAATGCCATCAAAACAGATCATCTTCAACTAAGCAGTAATAACAGTAAAGTAATGAACTGATTTGTTAAAACGTGATATATACGAAGTAGATGTATGTATACACTCACAAAAAATACAGATTAAAACGCAAAATTACAGCTCAACCCATCATCACTGGTTAAAATCCGGTTAAAATCGGGTAAATTGGTGAATGCCGAATCAAAGATCTCAGCAAAACAGTCACAAATGGCTAAAAACGTCACCAAATCAACGATCATACAAATCATAACAGCAACAATACAGATTAAGAGAATGATCAGAACATTAAAACACAACAAAACACCACCATTAAACACTCTAAAACATCAAAACATCAACATTCTACTCTCAAAGCTCTCCAATCCGCACCAAAATCCTCCAAATCTCCCTAAATCCTCCATATCCCCCTCTATCTAGTCCTCATCGTCGTCGTCATCGAGCCTCGGTCTCTTGCGTTCACCTCGCAGCTCATTAAACACTCTCTTCACATCCTCCTCCGTCACCGTACTATTATTTGCGGCCTTTTTCGCCATCATTTCCGTCAGTTTACCCTTCATTTTTTCGTATCCTGCAATCCAAATCACAAAAATCACAACAAAATTCAAACAAATCAAAACAAAAATCAAAAAATCACCACAAACAACTTACCAAAACACTCACAAACGTCTAAAAAGTCACCAAACCAACTAATTCCTCAAAAATCATTTATCTTTCCACCCATCCACCACCATTAAAACCTCAAATCTGCCGAAATTCCACTCAAAAAACTTTCCACAACACCCACAAATGTCACCTCTTACCTTGAATGATCGATATTGCCCCGTCTCGACCGGCCATACTCACCAAACCATCGATCACCCGTTTCTCCTCGGCTTCCTGCGATGGCCCTGCCGTCGGCTCATGACCACTACTTTTCCGCACATAAGCCGCCAACGTGTCCTCCCAATCCAGCAGATACTCCACCTCTTCACGTTCGTATAACCTCTTCAAACATGAAAAAAAGTCATCAAACCCAGAATCTATCAACAAAACAACCTAAAATTCAAAAATAATCCAAAAAATCAAAATCTAAAATCCAAAATTACCCAAAAATACGTCCAAAACTCACCATACACTCCTTACATCTACACAATTCTTCACGCCATTTTGCCGTTACAAATAGCAACACACCGCATCGCTTAAATTTTATCTCCTTGTCCTTTCTGACCTCTTTCCCATCTCCTTCCCGCTTGGTTCCCGAGGAGGCGGCCTCGGGTAACTTCTCCTTGGCCTTGGCCTTCTCCACGTCATCCTTTCCCGTCAGCTCGGATAACTGCTCCTGCTCCTCCACCACCACCTTACCCACTTCCTCTTTCTCTGCCTGCTTGCCCAGCTCATCTCCTTTTTCCTGCTGCCCGGGGGAATCTTTCTTCCCATCGCCACTGCCCGTCTCACCGGATTCTGCCTCCTTTTTGAGTTTCTCTTCGTAAATTTTCTTCAAAATTTTCAGTTTACACTCCTCTTTCGATTCAGTCTCCACTTTATCCAATCCCTTCAGCGCAATCTGCTCGTCACCCTCGTAGACACCATTCGCGTAATACTTCAAAAACTCCTTCTTTTTCGCACACAAACCACAAACGATCTCCTCCGCCTCTTTGTGGACGAAGTCCGGATGCAGTGTCAAATGCTGAACATTTAAAATTTTCATTTCAGTTCCTTACACACACCAAAATAATTTCACAAGTTTATAAAACACTCACAAACGTCTAACTAACAAAACCTTCCGCCGTTTACCGTTTGTGAATTCCAAACAAAAATACACAATCGTCTCATTTCAGTGCACACAACTAACAAATAAATTCCTCAAAAATTAAAAAACAAAACCCACATTTACATGAAACCAATCCTCACAAACGATGCACTGTACCATCACCCCACCTTCCTCCCAAATCTCGTCGTACCCATATAAAGGTACCGAATCCGCGTAGGGTCGATCGCAGGCACAATATCGACCCTCATAATTATGATTGTACTGATTCCATGTGTTCAGCATTTTTTTTCCCTGAAGAAATCACAAATGACCAAAAATTAAACCTTTCTAAAACGCGCACCACTATATCGCCCAGACCTTACCTCTGAAATTTGCCTTCAAACCGTAAATATTTTCGTTTTCTTGCTACTAACTCAACCTCAACTCTCCAAAAAATATCATCCATTTTGCTAGATCACTCACAAATGCTTTCATTGAACTATCTGAAATGTTTTGAAACTATACCCGGGTAAATCTTGAACTATACCCGTAAGGTTTACCCGAATTTTTGCGCACACATTGCTAAAACCACTCAAATGAAACCTTCTTCTTAAACATAAAGCAGCAGCAAATCAAAAATACCGGGTAGAGCTGGCATGGGTGACGAAATTTCGAGTTACCACAATCACAGCACACTCTCCTCTTCGTGTACAACTCCAGCAGACTATGTCCAGAATGACAATTCATCGAGCACCCATAACAGATCGCTGTGGGCAGTGGTTCCAGTGTTGTTAGATCTCGTTTCATAGTCGGAAAACATGTGGCGCACGTGTAGATCATTTGCCGAGGTGGATAACCCTTAAAAATGCTCGAATGCGAAAAAATTCCGATCAAATTTGGGATTTCCTCTAGAATTATCAAATTTAGATTATAATTTTTGAATATTCATCTCTTTAAGCATCTACCAAGTCACTCGAGGAAGATTACCTCAGAATTTTTATCACTATTATGATCATTTCAACGAAAACATAACGGAATTTTATCCACTTGAAAATTTACCCACTCGAACGGGTGAATCTTGAAGTTTTGAAGGTTTATCCGGATTTGGGAGGGTAATTCTCGCAGCGGGCAAATTTTCGGGCAAGCGCTCACCTCAGGATATGTGCAGACGGATTCATTTGCAGCGCCCAGTAAAGCTCGTGCATCACTTTCTAAGCGCTCATCGATCTCAACGATTTCTTGTAAAGTTATCGATTCGTCATCATCTGATTCATCCATCACGGCACCATCTGCGGCAGGACGTCTTCGGGAACTGAAATGGGCAAAATTTACCCACCCGAACGGGTAGATCTCAAATTTGAAACGCAAATTCAGAAAAGCTCAAAAATACACGTCGTCGGCTTACCTGTCATCGTCCCAAGCATCCTTGGCGTTCGAAGACGAGCACCTATTATCAGACATTTGCCCACGGGTATTCAGCGCAGTTCCCGTAAAAATTGGCGGGTAGAGATCAGCTGAGAATTTTTGATCTGAAGATCGATCAAAAAATGCTTGATCGCTTTAAAATGTGCCACGATTCCCGCGCCGCCCATTAATTGCGAACCCACTGCGAACTGTGAACCGAGAGTTTCCAGACATTTCGCCAAGTGACGAAACCCGTCGCAACTTTACCCGAGATATGCTCAGGAACGTCGATTTATTACCCATTAAACGGGTAAAAATCCGGGCAATTCACATGCAATTGTATAGCACAGATCCAGACGCACAAAACTTGCTATATAGATCTGTCTCTAACTAAGGCATCTTCAAGATTTTTAGTTCGCCGCTTTAAGTGTAAATATTCCACAAATTAAGTGCAAATACAGCTGTTACCCACCCGTCAGGGAAATTTAGTGCCCGTGATTTATGCCATCTTGTAGCTGACACTCAGTACTTTAAAATATCAGCATCAAAAATTCACCCACCCAATGGGTGGCAAAGTTTTTGGATAACCTCGAAAGCTCTCGAGTGCTTCTACCGTACCAAAACTATCATTATCAATAATAATAATAAATTAACAATAACACAGAATTATTTTGCAGACTTCTTCCTTTATTCAGCACATTTTAAACATTCGATTAATCATCTTGATCACTATTGATTGATTGATGTGATCTGCGAACAGAACAAAACAAGCGATCGATGACAAAACGCTGCTGATTCGAGAACAATTTTTATGTATTATCACAAAACAACACAAAACAAACTTTCTAACTCAATTTGTTTGAGGAATCTGAAGGCGCAGACGACATTTTAATATTTGGATTATTTGCTGAAGGCATTTGTGAGTGCTGAGAAAAAATACAACACAGCAACAAAATCAGCAGTAGAGCACACAAAAATTTGGCTCAACTTAAGGTAAATACGGCGACTTCTCTCCTTTTCTAGACCCAATTCTAGACCACATCCTAGACCTAGCTAGCTAGCTAGCTCAGTTTAGGCTTAGACTGTCCAAATTTTAGATTTTTAAACTGTTCAGTTAAAAAATTTCAGACTGATTTTAATTTTAGGTCATTGAATCCACTAGAGAAGCTTTGAGCTTGAGCCTAAGCATGTATACCTCCTGTATTATTCGCCGCCTAGTTTGAGCTGTATATTAGCTAAAGCCAAATTTATGTGCACTTGCAATGGAATGGGAAAGACACTGCTGGATGTTTTGATTAGCTGGGCGAGACTAGACACCTATAGGATTGAGCAATTTTATTTATTTTATTTTTATTTTTTGGAGAGGCAAGGGGGTGGGAAGGGACTAGAAAGATTTCTGGGGTTCCCGAGAGTTCCCCGGGGAAGTGGGTGGGGTAGAAAGCTGCTTAGGCCATTGTGAATCCAGATGTTTTGTAGGTGTTGTAGACCTTCTCAATGGCGTTCGCATAGGCGGCCGTACGAATGTCCAAGCCCAAATTGTACTTGTGCGCTGTGGCGATGATTGCTTTACCTGAAAAAATTTTCGGGAGTTACTTGAAAATTTTCTGGGAGATTTGAGATTACCGGAAAATATTTCGGGAAAATTTCCCTCCCCCCCTCCTCAAAAAAAATCCACCGAAAGCCTTACCTGAACGTTGCATTGAGTATTCCAAAGCTGAGCTCACGATCTCCTCCTCTGAGGTGATACCCGGTTTGCTGAGCAACTGGGCTGATGGTTCAATGTGTACCTTCTTGCCCAATGCCTTCTCCAGACACCCTTCGACACTATCTAAAAAATAAAAATTGAATTACGGTGTTAGTTCCCAACTAAACAATCCACCAAAAATCTACCCAAAATCCTGCCCGTGCTACTTACCCAGCAATCCCATGCTGTTGTCCTGCTCGTGTTTTGTGGACAGACGACCAAAGCTGACGTGGTTCAAGCCCTTCAACCACTCGAAGTACGACACCGTAACGCCGCCACTGTTCATGAACATATCCGGCAGAAGGATGCAGTTTCCTTTGGCCAGCAGGATCTTTTCAGCGGCTGGTGTTGTGGGACCGTTGGCTGCCTCTGCGATGATCTGCAATTGGTGGCGGTGGTTATTGATTATTGATTGATTAGATCGGATCAATCAGATCAATCATGACCATCTCTTGATCAAAAAAATTTGGGAAATAACTTACGCTGGCTTGGTATTTCGCCGCATTATCCTTGGTGATTGTTTTCTCGCAAGCCGCTGGCACGAAGATATCGCATTTTTCGTACATCAGCTCTTTGAATGGCTCGAATGGTTTTGCACCTGGGAAGCCCTGAAATACCCAGCAATTACCCGGCGGTACAACATCCCAACCCGGATTCTTATCCGAAGATCTCCTTCAGTCCCAATTCCCTACCCGATTATCTGCTTTATCCCCGCAAATCTTTACCCGCCGCAATCCCCGGCAAATGCTGCTTACCCGGATGTCTCCCTTGTTGCCGTTTCGGTATTCGTCCAGTTTCACCGGGTCAATGCCATCGGGATTCACCAGTGAACCGTTCCACTCCTGTACACCAATACACTTGGCACCGTTCTGGCACAAGAAACGCGCCGTATACGTTCCGACATTACCGAATCCCTGAAAAAATACAGCATTTTGATCAGTTTTGATCAATTCGCTGATCGATTTTGATCATTCTGATCATTTTGATCACTTTCTTGATCAGCTGACTCACCTGAATGATGAACGTCTTGCCCTTGAGGCCAGTGGTCAGTCCTACTGCTTTCATGTACTCTTCATTGTTCACGAACACCTCAAGACCTTGCAACACACCCAAACCAGTGGCCGAAACACGTCCGTGAATACCTGCAACAGGCGCCGGCATCATTCAAATTTTCCCCCAGGAACCCAGATTCTGCCCAAATAACGGCCATAACCTACTCAAAACTACCCGAAACTTCAGCCGAAACTACTCAAGCTTCGCTGGATTTTTACCAAATCCGGCTGAATTCCCACAATTTCCACCCAGAATTTGCCCAAAAAAACCCGGATAATGATCGGTACCTCCCGCGATGATCGGCTTGCCGGTCACGCAGGCTGCCGCATCCTTGTCCCTGTAGCCAATCGTCTGCGCGTAGGTGTCAGCCACCCAGGCCATTTCGCGTCCTCCGGTGCCCATATCGGGCGCCGGCACGTCGATGCCAGGTCCCAAGAAGCCTTTCTTGGCGATTTCGAGCGCATATCGGCGTGTGATCTTCTCGATTTCGTGCTCCGAGTATTTACGCGGATCGATCTTCACACCACCTTTGGCTCCACCGAATGGCACATCGGTAACTGCGCATTTGTAGGTCATCAGAGCCGACAGTGCTTTCACCTGAACTTGTAGGAGATTTGCAGATTTGCTACAGATCAGTTCACAACAATAAACTGATCAATTTGATCAATTCAACTGATCCGAAGTTTGATCAGCTTAGATCAGATCAGTTCCGATCGGATCAGATCAAATCAGGTCTCTTATAGGATATACCTCATCCTGGCAAACACTCTCGGCAAAACGAATGCCTCCTTTGACGGGTGTTTTGTGTTCGCTGTGATGCGCCCGGTGAGCTTCGATCATCTCGTAGTCGCCATTGTCACGGCGAATCGGGAATGTGAACGTAAGGATCTGAAAAAATTTTTTGGGGGAAATTTTGGGAAAGAGCTCCAAAAAATGCAGAAAGATTGGCAGAAATGGCAAAGTTCTGGGAATATTTTCGGGGAAAGGAAATTTTCGGGAAAAAGCGGATACTTTATTGACGGGTTTGATCGCCTGGAGGATGCCATGCACGAGTTTTTGCTTGTCCTCTTGGGTCATCGATCGCGAAACCATCTCATCGACCAATTTCGGCTCGATCACCTTCGCTCCCTTGTCGAAATAGTAGTCGACCATCTAGAATTACCATTATTACTGCCCGAGATCTTTGCCCGGCTCATGGGTAAGCTGGGATCTAGACAATTCTCCTACCCAACTGCGTGAACTCTGGGCAGTTCTCTACCCCTGGCTCTGGGCAACTCTGGCAACATTTGGGTGAAAAATTCCAAATGAAATGGCGATTGTTTTTGAGTGACTTGCCTCGAAGAACGACGGGTCGCTCTGCTCGTCCATCGGCTTCTTGGAGTCCGCGAGTTTCTCTTCAGCGTTCATTTTCCCTTCAGAATTGATCAGTTCCCTAAAACATGGGAAAATAAAATGAAATTCCCAAAAATTCCGTTGGAATCATTTCTTCAATCGTCCCGTTGGATCACACGCTTCCAGACGATTCTTCCCACTACTTGGGCAACTCAAACTTCCCATAGGTTAAGATCTAAGTTATCTAAATACCCAGCTTTCGGGAATACCTCTAGAAATCCAGAAAAACTGCTCGAAACGTGTTCCTAAATGAACATTTTGGGAGCAACCACTTGGGCAACTACTAGCTACCACTCTCGGTTAGCAGCTACCAAGCAAGCTTACATCCCACTAGCTAGCTAGCCCTACTTCTAGGTAAATGACAAAAAATTACTATTCAATGCGCTTTTGTAGTCAGCTTATTTTTTGTAGTCTCCATCGAATGTCGCTAATCTCATGCACCTTCTCTGCCCCTATCAGAACCCAATAATAATCATGATATCAAATAAAATTGCTGACAGAGCATAAAGCATTTAGAGTGATCACTAATAATAAAATCAGATCAGATCACCCTCTGATAAACTGATAAAGCGATGGCATTGAAATGATAAAATTTGAGTGAAAAAAACAGTGGAAAAATTTAGAGAATTCAATATGCCTTCAATTTCTATTTATTTCTATCTATCTTCTTCAGCAGCAGCATAATTTCTTTTTCTTTGATGAGCGAAGACCGGGGGGGGAGGTCACTTCAGAAGGTAACTAGAACGAAGACAATGTGTTAGATTGAGGAATTGAGGAGTGAAATAATTTTTGCATTCGTAATTGTATTATATTTGTGAGTACAGTGTTCACTTCAGATTCTATTTGATTGATCAGTGCTTAGTGATCAGTGATTAGTTTATTGATTAATGCAGAAGACAATCGAATCGAATCGGAGTCTCTTATCACATTAAGTAATAAATTTTATTGCTTCCACTCTAGTTTTGCTGTGAACGTGCATTCTAAACAATCGAGAGTTGCAGTTGCAGAAGAATTATTTTGTTGTGTGGAGAAAGAAATTTATTTGGTGGTTGTAAAATTTTGACAGAAAAATAACAAATGGCAGCAGCAGCTTATAAATCAATATTTAAAATTGATCTGCTATTATTATTATTAGAATTATTATTATTATTATTATTATTATTAAAATTATGATTTTAGCTGCTCCATTTTAATGATCTCTTATCAAAACATTTTGCCCGATTAGCAATTTACACTAGTACTTGTTTCCATTTACCAGTAGTCCAAGAGTCCAGATATGTCCAAATTTGGGTAAGTATATCGCTGCCTGATTACCCATTCACTTCCCGAATTCCATGGGTAAATCCCTGCTTACCCACACACCATCCGAATAGTGTTCTTTAAAAAATTGAATTGTATATGCAGCAGCAGTGACCGTTTGCAATTTGTTCTTTAAAAGAATGAAGGAATTTTATAATTTGGAAGTAAATTTGAGACGGTGTTGCTTAGTGCTATTTGATTTGGTGATAAGTAACATTGCTAGTTGAGTTCTTATCATGATAGTATTGTGTTATCAATTGATTGGTGATCAAGAGGTATTGAGATCACAAGACAAGACGCGTGACGAGACATGAGCAGTGAGATCATAAAATCAAACCATATTTGATCAATATGTGATCACTTCAATCAATATTTGATTAGACTATTATCTGTGAGGTGAAGTTTAACGCGATTACCCTTACTTACTTACTTACTATCAAATGGCTGGCTTTACAGTGCGCCAAAGCATCAAAAACCAACGGGTACACGCTAGGAAATTTTAGTGGTGGTTTGTTGGGAAAAATACGGGGAAATTTTGAGGAATTTATAAAAAATGGCCTCAAGCCGGAGTGGGAACAGCCCAAGACCTTAAAATTCGCTTAAGATTAGCTCTCAACGGCTAACGACTTAGCCTAAGTCTAAGCCTTCACGCAGACAACCACCGCACATCAATTAAGCTCACTCATCCTAATTGTGTAAGCTTGAACCGAGAGAAGCTGGCTTCATTTCATTAGCTGAGGAATCAGCTCAAGCAATTGATTGATCACCGATCAGCTCAGATCAGTTTCCCGGAATCCTCGTCGATTTTTCAGTAGCGAAACTGCAGAATTGTTTCTGCAGCAAAATGCAAAAGCAAAATCGTTTCTTTCATCGACTCCACAAATTTTATTTCATTCTTCTATTCATATCATTCCTCAAAGTAGTGTCTTCAAAAAAGATACTTAATTACTTACTAATTACTTGCTACTGTCTGCTGCTATTGAATTATAATCATGTCGTCGTCCCAATTTTATTGTCCATTCGCTTTTTTACGGCTCCAATTGAGAAGATTCCTCAGCACCATCAAAAAATGCTAAAAATGAGTGTTTTATGTACCTTGTGGTGATAATGATAAACTGTCATCAATAAAATAAAATTAATTGCTTACTGATTAGCACGTAGCACGTTTCAGAGCCTCTTTTGCATGCTCTTTACTGCTCTTGTATGTTGAACTTCGATTTTGTACTGTATTACTACTGATCAATAGTGATCACGATAGTGATTACTGATAGTGATCACTACTCTCGAAAAGCCTCTACTAGTGTCCAGCTCAACCTGAAGATCTCAAAATCTCAAGAAGATTAAGTCCACAAGACCTCAGGTCTCTCTCTCCCTCTCCAGAAGCTTATCAAGCATCTAACTGAGATATCTATCTATCTATCTATCACCTATCTCATTATATCTCTCTAAGGTCACAATCAGATCCGACCCCGGAGCCCAGGCTATGCCTCTAATGCTAATAATAATAATATTAATCATAATAGCATTAATAAAGAGCCTGTTTAGATGGACACCAAAAAACACTTTATTAGATAGAGTACGAATGAAACAAATTGAATGTGCTGAAAATTGCCCGAAAAAATTTAATTTTTGGCATTTTATTTTATGTGAGCGAAGACACAAACGCCGAATAAAAATTTTTACGACCCTTCAGCACCACCAAATCAATTTGCTTCATTCGACGATCAACTGCATTCAATGCAACCACAATACCAACGGGAAAAATGCGAACAAATGAGAAAAATTATAAATATTATATCAAAAAATAAAAATAATCACAATACACAATACATAATAAATACATTTGCTAATGATAAAATATAATAGAATGTAAATTTTTCCATTTTTTCCAAATTCTTCTTCTGCTTTTCCATCTCCATTTGCCATTTTTCATTTTTCATTCCATAAGCCATTCGCCATGCTACTGCTTCAAATGATCCTGAAAAAATATGATAGCAATAGCACTAGAGCACATTTTGAAGGAAAATAACGATAAGATCTTACTCGATTGTTACTATTTAGTTATTACTAGTAATATTATTGTAATAACTAATTCACTTTCGATATAGCAGATTGCATTGCCCAAAAATTTTGTTCACTCATTTCAAATTTCCAATTGAAAACTCTAATTGAAAAGCCAAAACAACACAAAATCAAAACAAAAGTCAAAACACCAAAAAAAATTCCTATTAAACAAACCAGTTAACTGGCAAGGTAAGTAACGACGACGACCGGTGACCTTGACTCAAAAAAATAAACTTCAAAACAAAACAAAAAATTAATTTCATGACGACCTTCACAGAATGCAGAGAAAACGACCGATTCTTTGGAATTTAAATTTAAAATTTATCACAGAATCCAATCTATCTCTCGCTGAAATCATCTCATTAACATCATTTAACAAATCAAAAATATTTCGTCGTCGCATCACTGAAAGTTCAATTCATCTGATGCAGATTCCGCCGCCGACTGCGCTCGAGCTGCAGCTCGATTCGTGCCTGTTCTCTGAAGCAATTGACAAGGCATTTGTGAGTGTTGTGCCATCTTTATAGCAGCAGCAGAACCTTTTTTTTAGAGAGAAAGGATTTTTATAAATTATTGACGAGTTTAGTTGGCAATTTTAGAATTTAAAGCAGCAATTATAAAGTTGTCTTCTCGGAAATTTTAAAAAAAGTCTCATTTTGAAGTTGTTTTCGTATAAAATTCCGTGAAAATTAAAAAAAAAATGGAAAGAAAAGGAATCCCTTAATTTACTGCTGCTGTTGCTCTCAGCAGACAGAGTAATTATCCATCCGATTGAGAGAGGACGGTAAAATTTATCTACGATTAGCAAAATTACATGTTTCAGCAAATCAAATTCGAATGAATGACTCTCCCAAATGCCTGTGATTCAACGCCAGTCACAAATGGAGAAGTCTTATTCACACATCAAATAAAATAATTACTCACCAATAAAGCAGTGAAAACGACAAGAAAAACTGGATTTTTCAATTTCCATTTATGAAAAACTGCTGCGAAAAGCCACAGCGGAAAAAATTTCAAAAAACGATTAGGAAATGAAAAAAATTTGAGCGAAAAGTGGTGCCACCCGAGATATTATTTTAAAAAATGCCTAAATCTCCTCAACTGGTAAGCCAAATTGCTCTAAATCAGTAAAATTTATAGTATTCTGATTCAGCTAGAGGTGGTTCTGCTGCTGCTGGATGGATGGAACGCTGAAAAAGTCATCATAATGTTTTGAGGATTTTCAATTTCTTTTTTGAGGGGAAACTTTTTTGTGTGTAGCGAAAGAAATAACAAATGACAACATTCATTTCTCACTTCCGAATGCCGTTTCACTTCATTTGAGATTCAAATTGAAATGCCTCTTTCCTTCCTTCCTTCCTCGCTTTTATAATATTTATTTCCTGCCATATTTCCGCACCATCAGCACCAACAACCTCACCACAAAATCATTTTCAAATCGCTCATCCGAGAAATTGATTTTGATTTAAAAAACAGTGTTTCCATCCAGCAATTGAAAGAACCAGAACCAGTTTCCTGCCAGCCATAGCATTTCAATTAAACACCAACTAATGTTGTGTCTAATGTTCCGAATTTTGTGGCATTCCTTTTGAAAATATTCGAGCAGCTTCAACCTGATCCACAAGCAGCTTACCCTGCTCAGGCTCAGCTTCAAATTCAGCTCTAGCCCTATGTTAAAGCCCAACCAAATTCGGTAATTTTACAAGCTGCAAGCTGCCACCCTCTCTTCCCTCCTGATGAAACATTAACAGATAATTAGAGTTCCATTTAGGAAAGAGTGAAAAAAATTTTTGAAGGTTCTAAACGACGATAAAATTACTGAATCATATTTAAGACAATGCTAATGATAAATAATGAAGAATCTCGTTTTGCACACATGATTCATAGAGTTATGTAGTGTCTTCGCTTTTTTTGTTGTTGTCTTCGACGACAACTGAAAACCAACCGAAACAATGACTGATTTGGAAATAAATCACTGAAAGTGATTTATTTCCAATGGCAGCAGCACTAATGTGAACATATTTTTTCCAAATTCCGAGACCAACTGATAACATAACAAAATGAACAACAACAAGTTCATGAAATTCAGCAAATCAGCACAAAAACTCTCTCTCTGAATTGAAACCTAAATTTGAAATGTGTCCAAAAACTGACGACCGGGGGGGGAGAACACAGCTGGCTAATGACAAAGTAGGATAACCTTTTAGTTTCACTCTTTGATGGCTTTGCAGCACTTCCTTTAACTTGTAGTCCTGTAATCCCTTATGAATCGCCCACTTTTCCGGTCTGTTTTGGTGATTGATTTCGTTTGTCGTTTGTGACTCGTAACGAAACATCACACATCACATGAACATCATTCTATTAGGCGAATAAGCACCCTGAAATGCAGAAAAACAACAGCACTTTCAAGGAATTTTGAAGGGGATGATTCAATTTAATTATGAGAGAGATGGATGGATGGATGCATTTACAGGTTTCTTGCAAGAAGGGTTGTTGAGTCATCATTACCTTCGCTGGATTTTTTTATATTGAAAGTTTTCGCTGCAACTTTTCAGATTCTTCACTGCTGGAAACGTTATAGATGCAAGTTATGAAAGATAGACGAAGACACGAAGACAACACAGCAGAAAATAACAAGAAATTTGGATGAATGAATAGAATATTGAATCGAAAGGAAAACTTGACTTGGAGCACACCATTGAAATTTTAAAGAAAACAACGGAAACTATCTGCAGAAATAAAAAGGCCGAGCGAAAATTACAGAATCAATCAAGGTGATTAAAAGGTGATCCATAAGACAAGAAGGACGAGGAGGAGTATCATCATCAATCAAAATACTGTGTATTTTCAGTAAAAGAGGTGAAAAGTGCGAGAAGACGAGTTGCTTTCTAAGACTCAACTCAAAAATTCAATTTATCATACCGTAATCACATCGAAGACACAAATGACAACGACAACACGAAAGAGAAAAGGGGCAGTTGAACCCTTTTTCACTTTTTGAAGGTAAATTTTTTGAAGGCGGAGGAAAAAATCTTAACATCTTTTTGAGTGTCAACGACGACAACGACTATAAAAGCGATGTGATCGCCTGATCTAAGCATTCACTTTCGATTTCGATTCATTTTCAATTAGTTTTAGTCATATTTCCAGTCCAGCTACCTAGCCAAATAACTCCTCATTAGTCCAGGATATATATCCTCGGGATTAGCTTATAGCTGACGATGGTTATATTATCGTGTTATATCACCTTCTGCTCTGTGTTCCGAATCCCTTCTGAGTTTTTAACTCGTCCAGTTATAGAAGAAGTTCAGGATGCATAACGACGACGATCCAAAGCAGTGTTTGGTTGAGGCGGAGAGCATGAAACGGCTCGCCTTCTGCGGCGTTGCTGTGTCGACAGTGGCCACGTTGGTCGCCATTGTGTGCGTACCGATGCTGTGCACCTATATGCAGAATGTGCAGTCGAATCTTCAGGATGAGATCAGTTTCTGCCGTACTCGTGCCATATCGCTTCGTGGAGAATACAACAAGGTAGCTGCTAGTTAGACGCCCTAGAAACCTCTCTTCCAGAAGTAGATTCGCGTAGATTTCCCAGCTCATTTACTAGTAAGACCAGCTGGAATTCGAGAATCCAAATTTAAGCGAAGCTCAAGATTCCAATTCAGTCACAAATGAGCAAATAGACAGCAATTGTGAAGAAACACTCACGTCCTATCGGATTTCTTATTTATATTCATTGAAGCTGGAGACCTCTCGTAAATCGATGAAACAAGAGCGAGAGCGAGAGAAACGTCAAGCCGTCTTCGAGTGCTGCAGTTGTGGAGTGGGTCCGGCCGGCCCGCCAGGTCCACCGGGTCCAGACGGCGAGGACGGTCGTGACGGCAAACCCGGTAAGCCTGGACCAAACGGACCGGATGCTGAAGAAGGACAAAAAGTATGCGTTTCGTTCTGAACTGCAAATTTCCTCGGAGAAACTGCAAACTTCCCGGGAAAACTGGCATTTTCCTGAAAAACTGAAAAAATTGCTGAAAATTTCCCAAAATTGGAGCATTAGCAAATGGAAGATTTCAGCCAACCGAAAAAGACTGGTGCTTCAATTGCCCACCTGGCGCACCGGGTCCAGCGGGTCGTCCAGGACCGAGAGGACCTCGAGGACCACCAGGACCGAAAGGAAACGACGGAACGATGGGAGCACCGGGACCAGTGGGACCACCTGGACCAGTTGGACCACGAGGACCGCCAGGACCAGCTGGCGCAGCCGGTGAGCCAGGCAGACCCGGTGTACAACATGAGGTTCGTCGACTGTTGATTTGTTTTGTTGTCATTCTAAACAGTTTTTTGTCATTTTGTCCTAACTGTTCCGTCTCTTAGGTTCCCGGCCCAGCTGGACCACCCGGACCACCAGGCCCGATGGGACCACCAGGCGAGAAAGGCCCCGACGGGCGACCAGGCATGCCAGGCCGCAAAGGACCCCGAGGACCACCAGGACCAAACGGCAAAGACGGCGCGGCCGGTCACGACGGGCCGAACGGTGAGAAGGGCGAGGATGGCCCGGCTGGACCGAAAGGCAGCTGTGACCACTGCCCACCACCCAGAACCGCACCAGGCTACTAAAGCATCTCCTGAAACCGACCGACCCGACGCAAGCGCCTCTCGGTCTTCCTCGATACCTATCCATATCAGTCACCACCTATCTGCTGGCCAAAACATCGATCGGATTTTCCACATTTTTGGATTTAAACTCTTCAAAATTCAAAATCCTCCTATAATGCTACTAGAACAACTTCGATGCTGTATCATCTCATCCTTTCATGTGGTTCTTCATCATTTCACTATGTACACTGCTCTCTCCAAATTTGCTTCAAAGCTGCACTTATGCTGCTAAAATTTCCGTTAACTAATAATAATAATAATAATAAAGTCTAGTGCATAAAGTGTTCATTGCCTAATTACCTATGAATATAAATCAGTCACAAATGGCAAATTTGATTACAAACTACTACTACTAATAATAATGCTTAAAACATAACAGAATACCAAAATTTGATCATGTTAGCAAAGAAACAACATAGAATCTAGTAAAGCACAGAGTTCCTAGTATCCGTCGCTAGTAGTACCAAACGGCATCAATTCTGGAACATATTCCATGGAGGAATAACCGAGATAACGTAGATCCGACGAAGACATTTGTGGGTTCTGCAGAAACATCGATGATTCAACATGGAGAATCAACAGGAGCTTTTTAAAAATCCCAAGATCGTATAGGAATATTTTGGGATAAACCAATACTATCGATACAATCGAGCCCTATTGAAGCAGACAACCACCATAGAACAACCGCATGGCTCTGAATAAATGAAAAGAAAAACTAATCAACTAACTGCGTTCAATTTATATCGAATCAATCACAACGAATTGATCACGACCAGCAGATCAAGTAGTAGCGATCAGTAAGTTCTACAGCTGCTCTATATTATCGATAGAGAGAGGGCAGGCGCCAGATCAGTTCTAAAATCAAAATTTGATCTGGGCAGATCAACTTTCGCCACAAAATACCAATTCTCTGATCAGATCCAGAAGTATCCCAAGCGAACAGTGATTGCCCTAGGTGGTCTATAAACCATTTGTGGGTTCTGCAGAAACTTTCCGGGGCCAACAACCGCCGAGCACCACATTTCCAAGGAAGACGCCACACTCAACCTTTCAAGAGCTCAATCTAGGCATAGACTGATGCGAGAAATAAGGAATATACTAGGGAAATTTCACACCTTTCAGCCGCCTATCGTATATTTTTCCGGTCGTGACGGTAAAAATATTTTGTCTCGTCTAGCTGATGAGCAATTAATCTTCCCAATTTAACCCTTTGTTGGTGGTATTTTTTTAAAAACTTTTTCCGCCTCATAAAATTTTTTCCGCAGATGAAATTCCGCAGACGTTCTCTCTTCTCAAAATAATCAACTATAATATGAAAATTTTCTAATTGTAAGGTATTCATTTGTCATTTGTCCTTTGTCATTTGAATGTCAAAAAATATAAATGAATGAGGAGGGGATGTGAATCAAAACTCATATAAATAATTACATTTGATATTTTTCGAGTGCTATTATTTGGAATGGAATGAATTTTTACAAAAAAGAAAAATTAGTACTTTTTTTCGTGATCGATTCATCGGAAATTACTCATCCGTCTAACTAATAACTTCTTCCACATTCATAATTAATAATTATTTATATTAATTTATGAGTTTATCCTCCGTCCTCCTCCTCCCGAACGAGATTTTCTGTTCTCCCGAACGAATTGCAGCAAATTGATCACCAAAATGATCATGATCATCATTAGCGAGAAATGAATTGTTGTGAGCGACGATCATATGATTGATCAAAATTCCATTGAACTGCGAAAAATAGCGAAAAAATTTCTTATCTTCTCTCAAAAATTAATTTCTCATCAGTTGGAAAGAAATTTTCCGTCTGCCTCCTCTGAATTCTCGAGAAATGAATTAATTGAAATGTAAATTTGTCACTTAGCATTGGGCTTTTCTGATACAGAAAATAAATGATTTACCACAGTCTAAAATACAAAATATTAGTGGTTATATCACTGAAACTGCAGATAGACACGCTGAGTTCACATGAAAAACCTTGGAACATTGGGGTGGTTCTTTGAAGAGTACAGTCAAAAAATTGTTTATTTGAGATTTGAAGTGTGGAATGCTTGAAATTCCGTGATGTCGCTGTAGATCCGGTATTTATTTTAGATGATAAATGGCTCCTGGAGAGATTCTCTGATATTTAAGAGCGAAAAAATTTTTTGAGAAAAGTCTCGGCGAAAAAAAGCGCCTTGTCAACGAGCCCAGAAAAAGGCTGCCTGCTCTCATGGCGGAGATCAAAAAAAGTTTTTGAAGAAGATCGAAAAAAGGCGCCTCAAGACGACGGCTAAGACGGCGGCGGTCTCACCAACTTAACCGGACGCTTTCTTAAAAATTTCTCAATTTCTCAAAAATTTTTCTCCTACTCTCAAAACAAAACAAATGATGAATGCCCCACCTTCGATGGCGCCTCGGTACCATCAGACTTGATGAGTATAAAAGTAGCCCATTTGAACTGTCTAGCAACCATTCCAGAGCTGCACAGCCTCCTGCGGACAGTCACGACGATGCCTTCCTAGATAGCAACGTTCTGGATCGTTTTGGAATTCCAGTCCAGTCAGTCACCCTTCAAGAGGCTCTCGGGACTCTTCTCTCGGGAAATGCAGCCCTTTCGGGCAGTTTTGCGGACTTTTATAGAGACTGGCATCTGTATAGTTTCCTGATACTTCCTGATACTGGCTCTCAGCTCGTCTATCCGCTTTAAATCGCTTCAGATCAATGAGATCAATTTATGAATTCAAATTTTTTTGCAGTGATGACTTCAGACGATCCTAAGGAGTGTTTGGTTGAGGCCGAGAGCATGAAGAGGCTCGCCTTCTTCGGCGTTGCTGTGTCGACAGTGGCCACGTTGGTCGCCATTGTGTGCGTACCGATGCTGTGCACCTATATGCAGAATGTGCAGTCGAATCTTCAGGATGAGATCAGTTTCTGCCGTACTCGTGCCATATCGCTTCGTGGAGAATACAACAAGGTAGCTGCTAGTTAGAGGCTCTAGAAACCTCTCTTCCAGAAGTAGATTCGCGTAGATAGATTCGCGTAGATTTCCCAACTCATTTACCAGTTAGACCTGCTGGAATTTAGGGACTTAAGGGACCAACTGGACGAATAATAATATTGTTGGAACTCTCCAATAAGATTAGCCAAAAATTTTCAGCTCGAACGTGCCCACAAAGTGGAGAAACAAAACAGGGAGAAACGTCAAGCGACGCACCAATGCTGCAGTTGTGGAATTGGTCCAGCCGGCCCACCTGGCCCACAAGGTCCACCAGGTGAGGACGGTCGTGACGGTAAACCCGGCAAGCCTGGACCGAACGGCCGAGATGCCGAAGAAGGACAACGAGTGAGTTCTTCTAAATGATTGATCAGTTCTCATCAGAGTGCACTCACATATGATCAATAATTTTGATCCATTTGATGAAATGAATACTCTTTGTTCTTCTTCGATACAGTCTGATAGAGTTTTCTTTTTTGGCCAAAATTTTCGATTCCCCGTGAATTTTACGGCTACATTACGTCGTTTGCAGCCAACTGAGAAAGACTGGTGCTTCAACTGCCCACCTGGCCCACCAGGACCGGCCGGCCGACCAGGACCCAAAGGACCACGTGGACAACCAGGAGACCGTGGCGCACCAGGCCCGATGGGACCACCTGGACCACCCGGAAGACCAGGCCCAGCCGGACCACGAGGACCACGCGGAGAGATGGGCGCTCCAGGCGAGCCAGGCAAACCCGGTGTACAACATACGGTAAGCAGCCATGCGATTTAATCTTCAGCCAAAGAAATGCCTGAGAGACTCATCGAAATTCACTCAATTTCAGTTCTCCTCATTCAGTATCACTCAAATTTTGCAGGTTCCCGGACCAGCTGGACCACGTGGACCACCCGGTGAGATGGGACCACGTGGTGAGCCAGGACCCGATGGACGCCCTGGCCATCCAGGACGCAAGGGACCACGTGGCCCCGCAGGCCCGAACGGCAAAGATGGTGCGGCCGGTCACGATGGACCGAACGGTGAGAAGGGTGAGGACGGCCCGGCTGGACCGAAAGGCAGCTGTGACCATTGCCCACCGGCCAGAACCGCTCCAGGCTATTAGATCGAAAGCTAAGAGACCCCAACAAAACGCATCGCCAGACAATCACCAACCCGTCAATTTTGTACGCCTTTCAAGCATCGAGCACTGTCCTGTCCTTATTGTTTTGATCATATTCTTTACGAATTCAATTTTTTTTCAAATGAAATCCATTTTTCCCGTCGAAATATCTGGTGACTGGCGTGAATAAAAGTTTTATATGCATCGAATCCATATTTCAAAGCAGTCAAATGTAAATGGATTATAATAGTAATAACTACAACAACAACAAGCCTTTAACATAATCAAATTAGAATTTAAAATTTAAAAAAGAAAGGAAATAACATGAAATCACTGAAAACACAAGTTGTGATCTAAACAAATCAATTCATCTGTCGTATTTTTGATCAACTACTGATCATGTAGTTTCCACGCTCCCACTTCCAGTTGAGACTCTGGTTTTTGAATCTGTTTTGCTCAGTGTTCTCAGTGGCATTTTCTGCTGCAAGCAAACACGCTTATAAGGCGTTTCCGCAAAATTACTTTTAACTTTAAAGAGATCTCATTAAGTAGGAAGGTTGAAACGTGAAGAAATTCGAGCGATAGATGCAGCGAAACTTACAATTTCGGGTGGTGGTCCGACCAGTAGGAATTTGATATGCTTTCGATACATAATGCAGTAGAGAATCAACAGAATGCCGAAAACGATGGCTAGAACGACTGATAAGATGAATACCAAATTCCACGTTTGCTCACATTCGAGCTGCTCTTGACCCCGTCGTAGATCCTCTCCTTTTTCAAACGAATCCATCGCCCTGATCGCCCACAGCAATCCAAAGCTACTTACTCAATCGCTCGAAAAAATAATGAAATGCGTTGGAAATTGTTCATTTTCTATTTTTTTCAATTATAACCTTTCATTTGCATAGTTGTCTTATGTAAAAATATGCAGAATCTGAATATTTAACATGAAAATAGCCAAAAAATTTGGAAAAACATCGAGATGCCTCTTGCTGGAAGCGAACCAGCGATCTTCTGTTTAAAAGACAGACGTTCTACCTCTAAGCCAATGAGACGACTCCGCGCCGTCCCACATGAACTCAAGAAGGAGCGCCTTGGTGAATGCTTATGCCGTGGACTGGAATCAAATCAGCGCCATTCTGTCTACAATTCATAGCCGAATTGTCTTTTGGCATGCTTCTGGGTTTATACTGTGACAAAATCAATCATTTGTGACATATTTATTAAGTTAAACTTTACGATAATGTCGTATTAAAGTACTTTTTGGACAGTGTCATCATGAGAGGATTTCAAGAGAATTGGGGAAAACAAGGGGACTGGCAAAGAGGGATTTAACGGCAAGGACAAACAGGGCAGAAACCAGGAGGCTCTTAATAGCCTGGAGCGGTTCTGGGTGGTGGACAGTGGTCACAGCTGCCTTTCGGCCCGTCTGGTCCGGCATCTCCTTGGTCACCGTTGGCACCATCCTCGCCATTCTCAGCCTCTTTGCCGTTCTCGCCCGACGGGCCACGTGGTCCCTTGTGTCCTGGACGACCGTCACGACCGTCGTTTCCTTTGTCACCGGCAGCTCCCTCTTCGCCTTGTGGTCCTGGTGGTCCAGGTGGACCGGGAACCTGCAGCAGGAATTTTGTGATTAGCGCGAGCAAAATATTGAATGATTAGCTAATGAATGCATAGGGTTTTTCATTGGACTTGGAAACGAGACCAAAAGAAAGGAGCAGAGGTCAAGCAGAAGACACTAAATTCGGATAGATCTCATTGTTCACCTCGCGTTGTTCACCAGCTTTGCCAGCGTCTCCTTCAGGGCCAGCCTCTCCGATTGGTCCTCGTGGTCCAACTGGTCCTGGTCGTCCGGGTGGTCCGGCTGGTCCCATATCTCCGTCTGAGCCTTTGTCTCCTGATGTTCCTCTGGGTCCTTTCGGTCCTGGTCGTCCTGGTGGGCCTGGTGGGCCATCTGGGCAGTTGAAGCACCAATCAGCTTCAGTTGGCTGCAAATTTTGAAGTTAGCACTCTAAATCTGGCGCTGAGTGATCAACTTAATCAATGAATATATCTATCTATGGCTACTAACCCGTTGTCCCTCTTCAGCATCCGGTCCGTTTGGTCCAGCTTGACCTGGTTTCCCGTCCAGACCATCTATACCGTCCTGGCCAGGTGGTCCGGCTGGTCCAGCTGGTCCAACACCGCAACTACAGCATTGGTGGGTGGCTTGACGTTTCTCACGTTGCACTTTGACGGCCGTTCGTGATTGTTCAAGCTAAAACCAGATCTCACAGTGTTCACAAGACATTCCTCACCCCTAATCCTCATTTTTTGATATCTAACCAAACTTTTTGCATTCAAACCCTTGCCATTCAAAATATTTCCTTCCTGTCTCAATTTTAGCATAAAAATACCGCTGAATAGGCTCTTTTCTGTGAATTTCCTGGCTGAAGAAATGGCCCAACTGAGGCGCCGCGCCGCTTACCTTGGTGTATTCGCCACGAAGTGAGACGGCACGAGTACGGCAGAAACTGATCTCATCCTGAAGATTCGACTGCACATTCTGCATATAGGTGCACAGCATCGGTACGCACACAATGGCGACCAACGTGGCCACTGTCGACACAGCAACGCCGCAGAAGGCGAGCCGTTTCATGTTCTCGGCCTCGATCAGGAACTCTTTTGGATTGTCGTCCATTTTTTTCGGTGGTTCCTGAATAGCTAGCTCTGTTAGCCATCCATTATCGATCAAACTAGCTGATAAGATCACGGAATCGATCGCAGAACACATCGTATTTTACTGATCTCGAAGTCAACAACACTACCTACCTTTACCAGGTTCTGTCTAACTAGCGCAAAATGCTTACGTTGAACAACAGCGTTAACTAGGCTTAACGGATACCTCTTAAATAACAATAATAATACCTGCTAACCTAGGCGATTCGCTATCAAACGGGTGATTTCAGGGCTAGAAGTAAAGATGCTTAATTAAGAAAGGTAACGAAGCTAATGAGTTTACATCGAAAAATTAAGAAAATACCAAACAAAATAGTACAACAGCACAAAATCAGACCAAAATAACTGGCAGAAAATGATCAGATCAAATTGCGATGATCAGATCAGCTCACAATCGATGAGGCAGTCAATCACCTGCTGCATAATGTGCTGATGCTGATCTATCCAACCTAGATCATGCTCTTTTATAGCGGTGAAAAAATTTGTGGAATTCAAATTAAACTGTGAGAAGTGTGATAATTTTACAACAACTTCAAAATCAAGTTAAAAAAGTACAAATTTGAGGCATCAAAAGGATAGAATAAAGAGAAGGGAATGACAGAGGGCTTCAGAAGTTAATTATGATAACTTTTTGCTAAAGAAATCAGTTGAAAAAGACAGGTAATTAGGAAGGAGGTAGGTAGATAGGTAGGTATTCGATCACAGCATCGAACAGTGATCAATAGCGATTCAACAACGATCAGACTGATCGCCAATAACCAATGATTGATCAGGCTCCTCTGATCAAGAGAGATCAATCGAAACTGCAAAGTGACTGATAATTAGAGTAATAATTAATGAGATATCAATCAAGCAACAACTTCAGATGAGCTGATGGTTTCTGCATGAAATTTAGAGGACTGTAGATGTTTAGATGAGCAGTTTTGTCATCTTATCGATGTCAAAGCTTTAAATTTATCTATTTATTCAATTCAAATTATATTTCCATCGATCCTCTCTCCAATAGAGTGTATTTTCTTCTAAAGTACTCCATATTATTACACAATAAATTCAAATTGATCTATATAACGATAGAGTAATTATTGTGTGATAAATTGTGATCATTTTGGTGTGACCATAACTCCAATAATCACTCTATAAATTAATTAAGTGTAAGTTTAGCAATTAAGTTTAAATAGTATAATAATAATTATTACATCAGACCAATCAAAATTCTTTCCCCTTTAAATTAATCTATCGAATTAATCTCTATTCCGAAGCAGTTTGGCTATTAATTTGGAGCAAATTGAATCTGTATATGTAAGTGAAAAGCTAGAAATTCAGATTTTTAAAAAATTTTCTTGCTTCCAGATCAGTTCTGATCAGTTTTGATCAGTTCAGATCAATTAGCAAACTGTAACAACATGTAGAGATCAGTTAAAATTGCACATTCAATCAGAATATATGAAAATAGCAAGTAGATCAAGTGGTTTTGCTGCTCTCTGATCAATCAATATTGGCGGCGCTCTATTGCTGCAATTCTATCTACCAGAGCATTGAACATAGCGAGCAGATAGATCAAAACGAAGCGAGAAATTTCGATCAAAACCACGATCAACGAGGCATTTGCGAGGCATCCCGAGTATTTTTTTCGTTTTGTTGGTGCTGGTTAGTCAGTGTTTAGTGTATTTGAGGCACTGGTTGGTCGTTGAAGTGCTGTTGAAATTTTTTATCGGTTTTATCAGATGGTTTTGCTGCAGCAGCACGTTGGAATTCCATTCCTATGAGGTCCAGTAGACCATGAGGCCTGCCTTTCTACATTCACGAGTGTATTCAGCTGGTATTCAGCGTTTGTGACTGCTGATGTTACTTCGTCAGATTCTTCTTGCTTGAATTGTTATTATTATTAACCGTAAAACATTTTATCTCCTAATTAGAAAAGGTAGCAAACAGCGTGCCAGAGCTGTCATCACTATAGTTTTTTATGATTAGGTGACAAAAATTTTAAAATTCCAGTTAAATTTAGCTGGCCCCGGTTAGGTTTAACTATTCGATTTCATTGTTTCCTTACTTGTGATGTATTGATTAGGATTAGATCGTTTGAATGTAGTTGATCGTTCAGATGCTGCTTTGATCAAGTGCTGATGCTGTTTGATTATCTGCAGTCGTTTACGATGTTAGCCAAAACATTTCATAGTTTGCATTGCGGTTTACATTGCATTCACAAACGCTGAATCGCTTAAACATTTGTGACTTTTATTAAAACTTCATCTCAGGCATCTTCATTCGTGGAGGATGGACGGACGATTTGCTGAGGTTATTAGAAGTGCAATGAAACGATGTGGAATTGGGAACGAACGGAGCTATCGAATGCAGAGCAGAAGGCAAGCAACTGGTTTTGATGCCCTAGTGCCCACATTGATACACGATAATTTCATAGCTGAACAGGTATTTTTAAGAGATATTTTGAGTGATTATTAAGGTGTTGTTGTATTCATCTAATGGGATGACAGATAATGTGTTCTATAATATATAGGGCATTTGCACATTCGATCATGCAAGTGATGAAGTGCGCGATCACTCAATAAATCATGCATAGTGTTATTTATTGTGTCTTGATCAAGGTCATCATGCATCCGTTTTGTTAGTTAGTAGTATCTGCTCTCCCTTTCCATTCACACTCTGCTGCATTTGCGTTGTAAATGACAGCTGCTGGGGTCTTATAAGGATATCGGTCAGGTCTTACAACGAATTGCAGTTGGGGTCTTAAAACGAATTCGGGTCTTGAAACGAAATTGAGATTTTGTGACGTTTTGTGTGAAAATGTAATGGTGTGATCAGTTTGGAATGATGCAATGAAGAGAATAACACCAACAACATAACTTTTAACAATTTCTTTATTCGATTTAAAAAATTTGTTAGATGGTAAAATGATTTAGAGAACACAATTTTAAATTCAATTTAGAAACTTCAAATTTGCATTTGAATTTAAATTTGAATTTTAAAAATTTAATTTTTTTGCTGATTTGAAATTTGAAATTTAAAATTCAAAATTCAAAAATACTTCAGAGAATTAATTCATCGAAGAGGTATAACCGCAGAAGTGATTTTAGAATATTAGAAAGAGAAGGAGAATTGACTTAATGTATGTGATGGATAGATTAGTGAGTACTGAGAAAGATGTTAAAAATTCAGTTGTGATTTACGGAAGGAAAGATATTCAGGACACAGGACACAGAATTTCAGGATAAGAAACAATAACTGAGCAATCGTCATCGGGCTTAGATGCGCTGGAATATCATCCTTAGGGGAATATTCGCCCTTCGATTGGAGGTGGAACGTGGCTCTAATAGCCTGGCGCCGTTCTGGGCGGTGGGCAGTGGTCACAGCTGCCTTTCGGTCCGTCTGGGCCAGCCTCGCCTTGTTCACCCTGGACACCATCCATGCCGTTCGTACCGTCTTTGCCGTTCTCGCCTGGTGGGCCACGTGGTCCCTGGCGTCCTGGGCGGCCTGGGCGTCCGTCTGGTCCTGGCTCACCGGGTGGTCCCATCTCTCCGGGTGGTCCACGTGGGCCTTGTGGGCCTGGCACCTGGAAGAATGAAAATTGTAAGCTAAAGTTAAAGTTAAACTAGGTGAAACAGTTAAATGTAATATTTCAGCTTGCAAACTTACTTCGTGTTGTACACCTGGCTTGCCTGGCTCTCCTTCGGCGCCCATCTCTCCAGGTGGTCCTCGTGGTCCCATTGGGCCTTGTCTTCCGGGTGGTCCAGGTGGTCCCATTGGTCCGTCTGCTCCACGATCTCCCTGTGGTCCTCGTGGTCCGCGTGGTCCTGGTCGGCCAGGTGGTCCTGGTGGTCCTTCTGGGCAGTTGAAGCACCAGTCTTTCTCAGTTGGCTAAAAATTTTTGAGCTCATTTCAGGTGAACCTTGGGAAAAATCTTGATCGTCTACTGATATTTTCATTGTGAAATTTTTCAAAAAACTGAAGTCACACTCGTTGTAAGAAGACTGCATCACACTAGATTGGCCTATAGATCGCTATAAATCGTAACTACTCACCCGTTGTCCCTCTTCGGCATCCGGTCCGTTCGGTCCTGGCTTGCCAGGTTTACCGTCACGACCGTCCTCACCTGGTGGACCCTGTGGGCCAGGTGGGCCGGCTGGACCAATTCCACAACTGCAGCATTGGTGCGTCACTTGACGCTTCTCCCTGTCTTGTTGCTTGATTGAGTTACGTGAGCTCTCCAGCTGCAAATAAACCACATTTTTGCAGGTATCACACAATAGACATCTGGACCGATCTCCTCTATATCAGGACCAAATCGGGAATGCAATCTCAAATGGCAATTGGTGAAATTTTGGTTTGGTGGAGCCTCGCGCTTCACTTCGCTTCGATTCGGATTTGGATTTGGAGCGTCTAACTAGCAGCAGCTACCTTGTTGTATTCTCCACGAAGCGATATGGCACGAGTACGGCAGAAACTGATCTCATCCTGAAGATTCGACTGCACATTCTGC
The DNA here is from genome assembly GCA_035041965.1 of Anisakis pegreffii. NCBI lineage: Eukaryota > Metazoa > Nematoda > Chromadorea > Rhabditida > Anisakidae > Anisakis > Anisakis pegreffii. Next base: position 48,574 of record JAPYMA010000414.1, read on the forward strand.
ATATAGGTGCACAGCATCGGTACGCACACAATGGCGACCAACGTGGCCACTGTCGACACAGCAACGCCGCAGAAGGCGAGCCGTTTCATGCTCTCCGCCTCAACCAAACACTGCTTTGGATCGTCGTCGACCATCACTGTAAGACAGGTGAATTTTTTTCATAAATTCATAAATATTTCCAGTCTATCTGCAACATATCACCGTATGGATATGGGGCTTTGAATCGCCATAGATAGTGTATCTATCCGTCGGATAAACTGCATCTTCTACGGGTAACTTCTACCACATCCTGCGGGTAAACTTGCAGAAGTACTCGCAACTCGAAACTACCGTAATTTAACCAAATCTAAGCGTACTACCCAATCCAAGCGATCAGTTTAATCATAAGCCTTAAATGAATCGCTAGGACGCTCGAAACTCTCTTATCTAGCGATCCAAAAAGTCTAATTCAAAGCCTAGCTCTGTCATTCATTTCGAGTGGAGAGTCTGAAGTGGACCGGCCAGACTGAAAGCCTCTAAGCCTTCAAATGGCAAGCATGGCACGAAGCAGGTAAACCACTGGCTTGCGAATACATTAGTAGTAGTAGTAGCAGGTAAAACACCACCACTAGGCACCAGATAAGAAACCTTTGTAGTAGCTGCTGGAATGTGGGATGCTATGCCGTCCTAGCAGAAAGCTCAAACTTTTATAGTGATCGTTTCGAACCAATTTGGGCGCATCTGAACCGGTTTTTTCGATGGAAAGCGGAAAAAAGCGACTGAAACTTTAAATTGAAACGTTTCTTTAGAGTGATTGTTCTGAGAGGATGATAAATAATGCGCTCTCCTTTGCTATGCTAACCGGTGAAGTTTTTTTCTAACCGTCACTCGATCATCTCATCGTGGCGTGTCGTAAATAATCCAATTCGTTCGTTGAATTACAATGGAAACTGGGAGCAGCCATGGTATCAATATCAGTGGAATGGCATCAGTATCATAGCTTTTGCTATTGAATACACCTGAATTACTGTGAAAAAACGGTCATCTTTCAAATTATGTGTGCGTGGTTTTGCTGCGAAAATTTGTGGTTTATGGAGATTTTAGAGAGCTGCGCCGTTTTGGAGGTATTTTTCTATTTTCATTTTTATTTATTTATTTATATTATATTTATGTATTTCTGCTTTCATTTTTTTCTGCTGCTTCATGAAATTGATTGAAGTCATGAAACGATCATGCAAAGGGAAAAGTGATCATGCAAAATCAAAAGTGATCATGCAAAATCAAAAGTGATCATGCAAACATGCAGAGTGATGATTCATTATTATAATTGTAACGGAACGACCCGACCGAACGTGTAAATTCAATTCGAATCGCTGCTATGCAATCTCTATCGCTATGCTGTGGAAATCTCTTAGTGATCGTCACTTTTCACAACTTAATTTCCAAAAAGAAACTTGAAGAAGAGAAAATTTACGACGGCAAAACCAGATTATAGAGCAGCAGCTAGTTGGTGTTGCTTTACAATTAAATAGAGAAGAAGAACAAGCAGAAGGAACTCGTGCAACGCCCTTCTTTTTTAGTGAAAACGGGAAATTTTGAGCGTAGCAGATGAAAAATTTGGAAAATAGATGAAAATAGAGTGAAAAACCGAAGATTTTTCACAGGAAAATGGGTGTAATTTAGGAGAAGCGAGTATTTCTATGAATGATATGAATTTTCAGTGCAAATTTACTATCTGTGGTGGTTTTTGCCTTCATTTGCATCCACCCAACTGTCAATCAAATGGAGAAAATACTATGAAATATTGTCGGTTTTGTCTGGTTCTGGTCTTGGTCTTCTGCTTTTTCAGCCCTCGTGTTCTTTCGCCTTGTTTCTTTGCAATTTTTAAGACGACCATTTGGGAATGTCAAGTGAATTAGTTTTTTTTGAAGAGAAAGAAATGAAAAATCAAAGAATGCAAAAGGAATTTTAAAGCCGAACTATTAATTAATCGTAAGAAGGAAAACTATTAATTAAGAATTGAGGGCTTTTTTTTGAAGCCACAAACGACATGATTTATACTGCCAGCAGCAGCAATTCGGGTGCGACGTGATACTATATGGTGCGATTGAGAGGAATTTTTTAAATTATAGTTGTTTTTTTTGGAAACATTGGAAACATGAGACTACTATTCTTGACAGAATGGTGTGACAAAATTGCTGCAACTCCTCAGACAGAATTGGACAAAAATTTTTGTGACATTGACAAATGGGATAGCCTTGGATGGTGTTAGTCTGCTGAGAAATTTGGACAAATTTTATTTCTTATAAATTCAACTGGGCATAAATTAAGAGAAGTGTAACGGCTTGAATTTCCGGAAATCACTTGAATAAATTAGAAAGAAATAAATCATCATTAAAGCTCTAATTGACTTTAGATGAATCAATTGATTTTGAAAGTAGAAATTGACGATCAGTTGAGTGGGAAAATAATTTTGGCAATTTATTTTGCACTAATTTTCAATTGTTATCACAAATTACACTTATTAAACTCTCTCGAGGCCTTTGGAAAAATTAAAAAATTTTATAGTTTGCAGTAGCGATTGAATATCCTCCGGAAACATTTAAAAGAAGGCATCCTCCAAACGAGTTTTCAAGTTTTCGTTCGGAAACGGAAACGATCTCATGGAATCAGTCACAAATGTGCCCAATTCTATTTTCATGGATGGATACTATTGGATCATACATTTGGATCATACAAGAGCAGTTACTCGTCAGATCAGCTGGAAATTTCCCACTAATGTAGAGTACTTAAACTACTCTCTATTATAAAAAGTACTGCCACGCACCAATTTATCTATTCAGCATATTCAACTGTCTAAAATTGTCTTACATTGTCAGCGTAAAAATTTTCAGATTCTAGTTGAAGCTTAAGCCCTGAGCGCCTTCTGGAGCATCGCTGGAGTGTTTCTTCTCGTTATAGGAGGATATTAGAAGAAGCAACCGAACGACGGATCCTATTCGACGCTCAGACGATGCGATTTTGAGCAGATATCGTGGATATTCTTAAAATGGAATCAGGATAAAGTGTGGGATATGAACTGCTGCTGCTACTCCTCCTATCGGTTAATTACTTTTCATTTTTTTGATTTCATTTTGAATTTGAATTAGTCATATCTGGAATATTTTTTTTGTGATTTTGAATATTCGGTTTTGCTTTTGGACTGCGGCTGGAGGGCAGTTATCTGCTGCTATTTGATTTAATCCTGCAATGAGGCGGTGCGATTTTCATGCATAAATATGCGTTGCTCTTGTAAATAACGTGTCCGCAGTATCATAACTATCAAAATGTCTATTCCGCTTCTGCCTACGTCTAATTACTGCCCAAATATGTCTATTTACTGTCATAAATGCCTAGTTGTTGTCCAAAAATGTCTCTTTACTGTCAATAACTGCCTAATTATTGTCATAAATGTCTGGACTGTTGCAAACGGTAGCAGAAATGTGAAATCAGGAAAATAACTTTATTCGGACGATTTGAATTGAGAATAATATTTTGGCATAAGAAATTAGTTGATGAATAGATTGACATTGGGAGAAGATGACAGTTTTTGTTGTTGGATAGAGATTGTAGGGGAAGTTGAGAGAAGATTCAATCGGGGTTGTTGATAGAACATCCTTTTTGAGGCATTCATCAACACCGACTGGCCACAGTAACTGTCTAATAGCCTGGCGCCGTTCTGGGCGGTGGGCAGTGGTCACAGCTGCCTTTCGGTCCGTCTGGGCCAGCCTCGCCTTGTTCACCCTGGGCACCATCTTGGCCATTCGCACCGTCTTTGCCGTTCTCGCCTGGTGGGCCACGAGGTCCTTTGCGTCCTGGGCGGCCTGGGCGTCCGTCGGGTCCTGGCTCACCGGGTGGTCCCATCTCACCGGCGGCTCCACGTGGGCCAGCTGGTCCAGGAACCTGAAAATGCGCAAAAATTTGCTAGGGTAAGATCCAAAATACGCTCATGCTTCTGTTCTGTTCAGCTCTCATCCTAAACTTCGGTCTGCTAGATTTATTAAAATCCATCTATATTATTCGATTGAAAACTTCTTCGATAACTCGATAGCTTTTGAACTTACTTCGTGTTGTACACCGGGTTTGCCTGGTTCGCCTGCAGGTCCCATCTCTCCGCGTGGTCCTCGTGGTCCCATTGGGCCTGGTCTTCCTGGTGGGCCAGGTGGTCCCATTGGTCCGTCTGCGCCACGGTCTCCTGGTGCTCCGCGTGGTCCTTTGGGTCCTGGTCGGCCAGCCGGTCCTGGTGGGCCAGGTGGGCAGTTGAAGCACCAGTCTTTCTCAGTTGGCTGCAAACGACGTAATGTAGCCGTAAAATTCACGGGAAATCGAAAATCTTAGCCCCAAAAACAAAGAAATTTATGCGTCTTATCAGAACATTGCTTGGGGAATTCACTCCGGTCGAAACTTGTCTCCAAGTCAGTTCAATCGTTTAGAAGAACTCACTCGTTGTCCTTCTTCGGCATCTCGGCCGTTCGGTCCAGGCTTGCCGGGTTTACCGTCACGACCGTCCTCACCTGGTGGACCTTGTGGGCCAGGTGGGCCGGCTGGACCAATTCCACAACTGCAGCATTGGTGCACTGCTTGACGCTTCTCCCTCTCCTGTTTGATTGTCTTGCGTGAGGTCTCGAGCTGTAACAAAAAAATAGAATGACTTTCTCGTAGCAACATTGCCTATTTACTCATTTGTGACTGAATTGGAATCTTAAATGTAAGCTAACTTAAGTTGAGCTCCGCTTAAATTTGGATTGTCGAATTCCGGCAGGTTTAACTAGTAAATGAGCTGGGAAATCTGCGAATCTACTTCCGGGAGAGAGGTTTCTAGGGCGTCTAACTAGCAGCTACCTTGTTGTATTCTCCACGAAGCGATATGGCACGAGTACGGCAGAAACTGATCTCATCCTGAAGATTCGACTGCACATTCTGCATATAGGTGCACAGCATCGGTACGCACACAATGGCGACCAACGTGGCCACTGTCGACACAGCAACGCCGCAGAAGGCGAGCCGTTTCATGCTCTCCGCCTCAACCAAACACTGCTTTGGATCGTCTTCAGCCATTACTAAAATTTGAACCACCACGATAAGTAGTCCAGCGTTTGTGACAAAACTCGAAAATTTAGTAGAAGGGATGGTACTGATCTCGAGGACTGCAATATAATTGTCTTGAGAAGCTGTCTAAAGCCTTAGAAGACCTCTATCCAGCTCTTAAGGCGATTCTAAGCGACCTCAGTGACCTATATGAGGCCTCTAGTGGAAAACACTAGTAGTAGCTAGTTGTTGAACGGTTGAATTGTTGATGAAATGCCTGGTCTGATCTCGTTCACAAAATTCACCTCCTTATATACAGTTTTACCGAAGGCAAAACCTTGACGGTCCAGTTTTTTCCGCTCGTCCCTTCTTTCTAAAAACTTTTTCCTTTCCAAATTGATCATTCCTACAATCTGTTCAAGATTTCTAAGAAAAGGAAAGGAATGCAAATTTTTCGTTGAGTGGAAAAAGTGGAAAAATTGAGAAAATTACCACTACAATGTGTAGTTTTCACTGTAGTTTCTTGATTTTTTTTCTCATTTACTGCCTTTGCATTTTTCTCTCTTCGGCTTGCTTGCTTGCCCATCATTTACGATAGCAGCGACAGTACGCATCATTAAAAGAATTGAGGAGGATCGATCTCGTCCATCAAAAAATAACGACGATAAAACGGAAACTATTTGCTTGTGTCTGTCTATTCCTGTGTTCCTTGTCTAAATTTGAAATTTAAAAAATTTTCCTTACAGATAGATCCCTTGACGAGGCATTATCAATTCATCCACTACTAAGATTGCATACACGTTGAGGTTGTTTTGTTTTTAATTGTTGAGTTGTTGAGGGAAACAACGTAGGTATTTGTGTGTGATGTTTGAAATTTGGATTGAAATTTTGCATCTTTAAATTTTCTTCATTCCATCATTGCATTGAATTACGAATCATGATCACATTATCTAATTTTATAGTAGTAGTCAGTCAATTGATCATATAGGTGGAACCGGTCGGTCACAGGCCTTTTGTCGTTATTTGTCCTCTGTCTGCCTATCTATCTATCTTATACAACAACACAGTATTCGTTTGTGAGTGATTTGAAGTGATGGAGATAGAACATAAGATAAGATTTGTGAAGAATTTGATAAATTAGATTAAAGAGGAGTGTTATAGTAAGATTGGAAGGAGGAAAGAAAGAAAAGAAACGACGGACGCATTGAAAACCTTTTGAAGTGTAATTAATTAGCAACACTCACTCGTGTGCGATTGTTTCATTTGAGACGACGATGTTGAATGGGACACAAAAAACGCAATGAATTCCTATAGAATCAACGAGATTTGACGGCAAAAAAATGAGCAGAAACAAAAATGAGTTAGTTTAGAGTGAAAAAATTGAGAATTTAAGAAAATAACATCTGGATATAGAGCAAAATAAATTTTGGATTTGAGTTTTTTGCACTGAAAAATAGATAGCATGTAAAATTATTTCATAGGGATTGTGAAGGTTTTTATTGTCTCAAAGTTGTCTCAAAATTGTCTCAAAGTTGTCTCAAAGTTGTCTCAAAATTGTCTCAAAGTTGTCTCAAAATTGTCTCAAAATTGTCTCAAAATTGTCTCAAAGTTGTCTCAAAATTGTCTCAAAATTGTCTCAAAATTGTCTCAAAGTTGTCTCAAAATTGTCTCAAAATTGTCTCAAAGTTGTCTCAAAGTTGTCTCAAAGTTGTCTCAAAATTGTCTCAAAGTTGTCTCAAAATTGTCTCAAAGTTGTCTCAAAATTGTCTCAAAATTGTCTCAAAGTTGTCTCAAAGTTGTCTCAAAATTGTCTCAAAGTTGTCTCAAAATTGTCTCAAAGTTGTCTCAAAATTGTCTCAAAATTGTCTCAAAGTTGTCTCAAAGTTGTCTCAAAGTTGTCTCAAAATTGTCTCAAAGTTGTCTCAAAGTTGTCTCAAAGTTGTCTCAAAGTTGTCTCAAAATTGTCTCAAAATTGTCTCAAAGTTGTCTCAAAATTGTCTCACTACTCAACATTTTACACTTCATTCTCAGACTTTTGCCGTCTTCTCTGAATTCTGATGCTGAATTTTCCTCCTCTATTTCGGGCTCCAAATCGTCTGAAGTCTTTCAAGTGACTACAGTTTTCGCAGTGAATTATCAGTATCATAGTATTCATACAGTGCATTGTTCACAATCATGATAAAATCATTTTATTCGGTTTCAATTTTGAGTGATAATTATTTTAGGCATTAAGTAAGTTTAAATTTAGTTTTGCATCTCTGCAATAGAGGAAATCATATGGTTTTTGCAGAAAGGTATAACAGTTGGAGGTAGAGAAGCATTGTAGAGGGGTGGTGGTGATTTTGATGTGAATCCAGCAGCAGCAGACGTTTAATAGCCTGGAGCGGTTCTGGGTGGTGGGCAGTGGTCACAGCTGCCTTTCGGTCCGTCAGCGCCAGCCTCGCCTTGGTCACCCAGGGCACCATCTTGGCCATTCTCAGCGTCTTTGCCGTTCTCACCGGCCGGGCCACGTGGTCCCTTGCGTCCTGGGCGACCATCACGACCTTCTGGTCCTGCCTCACCGGCGGGTCCCATCTCTCCGGGTGGTCCTGGTGGTCCAGGTGGACCAGGAACCTGCAACAGACCACTCGCATCAGCAAAACCATGGTAGGAGGTCGCCCACGTCCTAGTTTTGGATTTTGATTTGAAAAGATACTTAAAGAACTTAAAATTTTTCATTTTTCAGCTAAAAATTTGAATTTTTTTCTCAAATTGTTGACGTGTTTTCTCAGGCATCTCGTGTTGTCTTACCTCGTGTTGTACGCCCGGTTTGCCGGCTTCACCTTCGGCGCCAGCCTCTCCCACTGGTCCTTTGGGTCCCATCGGGCCAAGTGGGCCGGCCGGTCCGGGTGGTCCAGCTGGACCATCCTCGCCTTTGTCGCCCGCTGTTCCTTGTGGTCCTTTGGGTCCTGCCTGTCCGGCCGGTCCTGCTGGTCCCTCTGGGCAATTGAAGCACCAGTCTTTTTCAGTTGGCTGAAAGAGCTCCTTCCTTTGATCTGCCATTCATTTTCTTTTTAAATTATGCATCATTGCTGGAATTTTCACGGATTTTTAGGGTCTCTCTTGAGATTAGTGGCTCTAATAGTGGTCGTGGCTTTCAATTCTATCCTCTATGATCAGTCTATCATCAAACCTTCTGTCCTTCTTCAGCGTCTGGTCCGTTTGGTCCAGGTTTACCGGCTTTGCCATCGCGACCGTCCTCACCGTCTGGGCCAGGTGCACCGGGTGCGCCCGCTGGTCCGATTCCACAACTGCAGCATTCGTGGGTCACTTGACGCTTCTCACGTTCGGCTTTTACGGCCTGGCGTGAATGAGCCAGCTGAAAATTCGCAACCAATTAGTAGTATTACAGTATGTTCCAGAGGGCACGCATGAGAATTTGGGACGGGGAGAGAGAAGCCACATTTGTGACTGATTTTTAGACTTCTCTCTCGATTTCAGGCTTCAGGCAAGCAGCAGCACTCACCTTGGTGTATTCGCCACGAAGCGACACCGAACGAGTACGGCAGAAACTGATCTCATCCTGAAGATTCGACTGCACATTCTGCATATAGGTGCACAGCATCGGTACGCACACAATGGCGACCAACGTGGCCACTGTCGACACAGCAACGCCGCAGAAGGCGAGCCGTTTCATGCCTTCGGCCTCAACCAAACACTGCTTTGGATCTTCGGACTCCATTTTGGGCTCTTCGTTCAAAATCCTACAATCAAATCACTAAAATCCACTAGGTTATCTTTCAGTTTTTAAATCCATTTACATTCACAGCCACCATATTCGAGCGCACATTTCATTTTGCGGCCTGGAGAGATTCTGTTAATCTAATCTTCCTAAGCTACATCCTTCTATCTATCTAATCTGTCTAATCGATCTATATGATTTATTTCACCTGTGATCATCAATTCATCTGTCTACCTATATGAGCCTTATGATCTGATCTTGTGAGACTTATGATCTTGATCTTGATCATTTTCGATCTAAATCTTAATCAGAACCATCAGATCAGAATTGGGAATTTGAAATGAAGCGAAACAACGGTCTCTTGAGTAGCACACGGAACTAGAAAATGAAAACAAATGAAAAAAGTCTTAAAAAAAGATGAAAAAAAGCTAATGAAGTATCAACAGCTTCAGTGGAATTCTGTGGCTGTCGTCTTCCAAATGATCACTGCCAATAAAGACTCTGCTTTTAAGGCTTTTATAGACACTCGGCAAATTGAAAGGGTCGGTCGCTAAAATTTGCTCAAAATTTCTAAAAGTGTCAAAATTTTTTGGTGAGGCGAACAGGCATGCTCTGCGTACAATTAGAGCGATGGCAAGAGGGAGAAAAACGGCAAAAAAACGTCAAATCAGGCTGCTACTAACTATTAGATTAGGGCTAAAAGTACTTGTTTCCCAATCAAAAGTACCCAGAGAAATGGGACGAAGTAATGGTGTGAGCAAAGAAGGACACATTTGTGAGTGCCACATAAAAATAATTGATAAGTAAGAGCATAAAATTGGAATGTTTGAACTTGTGAGATGACATTTCAAAAAAAAATCAGGTTCTATCCAAATTCATCCATACATTTTGCTACAGTCACAAATGTGTCCATTTACCTTGTAATTCGTGCTGCTCTTACAGCCTGAAGTTTATCTCTAAAAGCTTTCAATTCCGTCTAAAATTTTTATTTTTTGTCTAAAATTTGTTGCGGCGGCGCTATTTCTCCTCCGCTTAATTGGCTTTACACACATCATTTGGGGTTGGTTGCTGTTGTTGTTGAAAATCATGTTGATCTAATCGAATTGATCGATCAAATTGTTGTGATCATCTCTTAAACATTTACATGCATCTGATCATGCATCATGCATCCATCATGCATTTTTTCATGCACAGTCTCATTTAGTGTACAGTCTCCCACAAAACTACGTACAGTCTTGCTTTTGCAGTCTCAATATCTCACACAAACTCTTGGGATTGGGTTTGGGCATGATAACGTGATATCAACCATGCATAACTGTAGATAGTAACTGTAGACATGAGCCTTTCTCTGGCGGTATTTCTTTCTTTCGATGCAAATTGCAGATTGCAGATCGTTCAGATCGTTGAGATCGTATCGTTTCCGTGTAATGTCCTTTTGTTTTAGTGGTTGTCTCTAGTGATTTTTCTGCATTACACTGAAAATTTTACACTAATTGTAAGAGAACCAAAAAAAGAAACACTAAAAAATATCCTTTCACGTTTACTTCGTCGCATCGAGAGAATTCATCGTGTGATTTTTTCGTTTGCTTTGTGTAATATAAGACATTTTAATTGTAATGTACATATAACAGACAACTTGAAATGTGTAATATATAGTAGTAATTTATGTATTTTTGCATGATAGTGGCTGAATTGACTGTAGAAAATTACAAAAAGACGACACATTGCAGACACTTTAGACTCTCGATTGTTTAATGTGTGATGTGATGTGCTGCTGGTTTGGTTTGATTTGGTTACTGTAAGAATTGTGTGCAAAACAGTGGAAAGTACATTAAATTCAAGTGATTTTTAAGAAATTTTAGTGAAATACTGCAAAAAAGGTCTTAGTTTATCTTACAATTAGAAAATTGCTTCTTTTTTTAATTGATGCTCTTAATAAGATAATTTGATTTGAGAATAGTAGCACATTGGATAGCAGTAATTGAGTTGTTTAGCAATTTGAGGTGCTCTAAAATTTGAGATGTTATTATTATTGGAATTTTTGAATTTGAAATCGCATTGAATTTCTGACGGTATTGACGTTATTTGATAGAAAAATACTAACAATAATAATAACACATTGAAATGTGTTTATTTTTGTGTTTTTTCAATAATTTGAACAAGAGTATTTTGTGATCATAGCACTGGAACGAAGCAGAGCAGAGCAGATTCAACAAACGCAAAACATTTTGCATTGAATTTCACTCTCTCCAATTGAACTGATGTGACTAATGAATTGTAGCATTCAATAAACATGCACAATACAATTTACTTTACTTGATGACATTAAACGTGATTCAGATTTGAAGTAAAAATCTTAAGTGTAAAGTAAAATTTATTTTTGTGTTTGTGGGTGTAATAATTTTAGTGTAATATTGTGGTAAATTAATGGACAAGGAGTAGGGAAATGAAAGGAAATGAAATGAATCCTTTCAGTTTTTTAGTTTTTAGTTTACTAGAGATACTAGATTTGGTTATTTTTCATTTGGAAGTGGAATTTTTTGCCGTTTTTTTTCGTGGTGGCTTTTACAGTGTTTTGCTTGAGTTACGGTTACGGTTACGGTTACGGTTACGATTACGGTATCTACGGTTCCACAATTTAATGATTTTTTAAAATTTCTTTTACTTTTACTTCAAGAAGCAAAATTTACTTTTACTTTTACTTTTACTTTCTGTTCTTTTGTTAACAAATTTTTGTGAATGAACAGTTTCTTTGTGAACAGTGGAAAAACCGGTAGTAGGAACTGTGCAAATGCATGTTAATAGATGTTTGTGTGAGCATTATTATTATATTTAGGGGAAATTTGGTCAATCTGTCAAGGTCATACAGGGGCGTCGTCGTCTAGAAATGGGTGTGGACTAGCTGATTTCCCAGGAATTCCTGCAAAATTCACAGCAATTCAAGCAAAATCACAACAATTCGCAGGGTTTATGCAGTCTACCAAGAAAGAAACTCGTCACCAAGTACACGGAAAGCACCAAGAGACCTTTGTTTAGCCTGAACAAGTAAGAGCTTGAGGCACCTCTAGATTTATTAATTTAGAAGTAATTTGGGCGGATATTTAGGCTTTAACTGCAGACAGTACTTGTGTGTATGATCATGAAGCTGTATACGAGGTTCTCAGATTGCTGATGCTGAAGTACTGTTATTGTAGAGTAGTTACTGTATCGTAGCGATGCCTGACATTGAAGTGTTTTCATGAATTGTAATAAGAATGAGCCAAAATCTTTTATTGCAAATCTTTCATATTGTTGGTGGCGGTCAAATTTGATCAGTCGGAAGCTGGAAAGTCGGGAAAGAGCAGCTAAAAAGACCTGAGGCTTGAGATTAAGGCCTCTGATGAGGGTATTTTTATGAATTTTTGTATAGAACAATGAAAAGGACGGCATAAAGTGGTACGAATAGGGAGATTTCCTTAAAAAATGAATAGTAGGACAGTGGTTTGAGGAAAGAGAGAAATTTGAACCGGGGAGGTTATTTGTTTGGGTTATTTGTGGTGAAGCAGTAAGCAGTAGTTGTGGTTGAAGTGTGGACATAGGAAGAAGAAGGAAGGAGGAAGGGGTGGCTGGCTCATTTTGCTGAATGATTTTGAAACGTTGGCAATCGTTTCAGGTAGAGGCAATCTGGCTCTGGCAGTCTTGCAGTAGGCTCTTAATAGCCTGGCGCAGTTCTGGGCGGTGGGCAGTGGTCACAGCTGCCTTTCGGTCCTTCTGGGCCGGCTTCGCCTTGGTCACCCTGGACACCATCCAGGCCATTCGTACCGTCTTTGCCGTTCTCGCCTGGTGGGCCACGAGGTCCTTTGCGTCCTGGGCGGCCTGGGCGTCCGTCAGGTCCTGGCTCACCAGGTGGTCCCTCTTCTCCGGGTGGTCCGCGTGGGCCTTGTGGACCAGGCACCTGGAAATTGAAAATGATTTCAGCTGAATGTTCAAAAAATGGAGTGCAAAATTTCGACGGTGGAAACTTGTGGCATTCGCTTCAAAAAGAAAGAAAGAAAAACGCTCACTTCATGTTGTACACCGGGTTTGCCTGGTTCGCCTGGAGCTCCCATCTCTCCGGGTGGTCCTCGTGGTCCCATTGGGCCTGGACGTCCGGGTGGTCCGGCGGGTCCTGGTGCACCTTCTTCACCTTTGTCGCCTGGTGGTCCACGTGGTCCGCGTGGTCCTGGTCGTCCTGGTGGGCCTGGTGGTCCTTCTGGGCAGTTGAAGCACCAATCGGCTTCAGTTGGCTGAAAAACAGCCGCGCGTCTTCACATCCAATACTACGCTTCTTTTCTTTAAAGTTAATCCGGATTTTCAGACGGATACGTGGAAATTGCTGCGGAATATGGAAATTGTATATTCCATCGTAACCACAAGCCTTCCGGATCTTCAGACCTCGACTACAGATCGCTATAAATCGTAACTCTACTCACCCGCTGTCCTTCTTCAGCATCCGGTCCGTTCGGTCCTGGCTTACCGGGTTTACCGTCACGACCGTCCTCACCGTCTGGACCCGGTGGTCCAGGTGGTCCGGCTGGCCCAATTCCACAACTACAGCACTGGTGCGTCGCTTGACGCTTCTCACGCTCACGCTGCGCTTTCAGGCTGACACGCCCTTGTTCCAGCTGCAAAAAAATAAATTTGCGGTGATTTGTAATTCCTAAGCTCTGGCAAACATCTGGCTTATTTTTAGAGCAACCCTCCCCCCCACCACCCTCCAAAAAAATAGAATCCGGATTGCCTAATTGTAAGTGAAACCTGAAATTAATTTGAGCACTAAGAAGTGAAATTATGTGAATCATCAAAAAAATCAAACAAATTAAATGATATTGATGATTTCAATTGTGCTACTGTTAGGTTCTTCTTGTTCTGCAGGATGTGAAGGATCTTTTTTTTTGCATTGGAGATTGAAATTGAATTGTCTCATTATGTTAAGAAATAAATAAAGATCCAGTCTCATTCTTAGTCATCTTAGAAAACTGGTTTTATGTGAGCCTGCTGCCTCTTTTATTTGAGATGATTATGGTTTTTATAACATCAATTTGTGGTTTTTGTGTGAAACAACATTCCAGATTTGTGAATTTACAATTACAATTTATAATTTACAATTTATCTTTTGAGAAAATGAGAAAATCGCCTTGATTTGAATATCTATGTATATCTTTCAGATGGATCTTTAAGATAAATCCGTCTGTCTTCACATGCACATGCATATGTGGAGCTCTTGGAGTTGCTGCTTCTTTTGGGTTGATAAAATGATAAAGAGAGCTAGTGGTTGATTTTAATCCAGAACCAGAGACCCTGAGCCATTTGGAGGGTATGAAATGGAAAATTTTCGCTGGAAAATGGCGAAAATCGGCCAGGAAAACTGGCCATTTGTGACTGATTTTTAGACTTCTAGAGACTTAGAGACTCTCTCGACTTCAGGCAACCACCAGCACTCACCTTGGTGTATTCACCACGAAGTGCAAACGCACGAGTACGGCAGAAACCGATCTCATCCTGAAGATTCGACTGCACATTCTGCATATAGGTGCACAGCATTGGCACACAGATGATGGCGATCAGCGTGGCCACTGTCGAGACGGCAACGCCACAGAAGGCGAGCTTCTTCATGCTCTCGGCCTCGATCAACAGCTCTTTTGGATTGTCTTCAGTCATCCTGAATCACAACAACACCGATAACACGAGTTTGTCGTTCCGGATTCCGGATTGAAAACGTAATAAATTTCCAAACTGCGATTAGTCTCTAAATTAATTTCAGTAGACAATTTTAGATATCTAGCTAAGTTTTCAGGTAGTTTATCCATGAAAACAGTAGGCAAACGACTAGGCTAGGCTACTGTAAAGGCAGGCAAGGAAGGGCAAGAGGCACGATGGAACACGACGACGGCAACGGCGACACGAACGAATTGGGGGCCGGCCTATCGTTGTCAGCTGGACGGGATGGATCTCTTCCTCGATCAGCAGCTGCATAGCCAGATGGATCAGCCATCCTGCCAGCCAGATCAGCTCGAAATGGATCAGCTCACCGGAATGAATGCAAGAAACCAATCCGTTTCAAAACGGACGATACAACGACAACCAATACGACTATCGAATTCAACTGAATCAAGTCATAAGGAATCAAATTCGAATGCGAATGTGCAGCACACCGATTCCTTGAGATAAGTTGTGGCTTTTATATGCATGCAAATCGCTGCCACCCAGCTGTATCCGTGCATCGGATGGGCGGTCTATCCATGCATCCCCCCACTCCTCCTCCCTCCTCCCTCTGATGATGATAGCTTCTGAAGATGACCTAAATTTTTCTGTTTCTTTCCGTAATTTTTATTTTTTTGAAATCTCATTCCGCGTCACCAAAAAAAGCGACCGAGCGAGCGGCGATATCTATCAATCTATCTATCTATCGATGTATCTATCGATGTATCAATTTAACCTAAACCCGTCCGTTGATTGTTATGAGTCAAAACTCGGAAAACGAGTTGTATGCGTTTGTGAATGTATTGTTCCATCAGCAATTCAATCACCTAAGAATGAAACTGCAAAAAAGGCAAACACTAAAAAAATAAAATTTCTCCTTTCGTTTCTATCCCTCGGAATGAGCGTGTAAGAGGAGGAGATACGAATGAAGGATTCAAATTTGTCCATTTAACAACATTAATTATATTCTATGATCGTCATTATTATTGTGATCAATCAATCAATCAATCAATCTGCAGTATATTTTATTATTATTATAATTTCAACCGGAAAATATAAATATCTGTCTCACTAAACCTTCACATAAATTAAAAATCTCTCTTATTTTGGCTTCATTGATCTTCATTGATCTTAATCCTATCTTGATCCTCTATCTTAATGGATCTGTGATTATGATGTTGACTGCAGTGATTGAAATGAAAGATGCGGAACTGTGCACAGAATGCAGAATAAATTTTTGGTTTTTCAGTTTCTAACAAACAAACTCGTAGACCCGTTGATCCTCTATCGATCTTAATCGATCATCTCGATCGTGATCGTGATCGGTGGTGTGCTCTTTTCGTTAGAGTGGTGCATTTGCAGAAAAATGAAATGTGAAATGAAAATACGGATCTGTGTGGATTGAAAAATTTAGATTTTTTTAAATTTTTTGTTTTTTAGTACCTTTCAAACTAACAAACGGTTGGTTTCTCGTAGAACCCGTTTGTTTCTTTTTTTCACATTGTATTGTTGTCAATAGGGTGGTGACACATTTGACTGATAATTTTTACTAATTAATAACGATGATGGTGTGTGAAATCGCTTTGAAACATCCATCTATCTATCTATCGTTTGAAAGTTTGAAATCCTCTCTCCCAGTGCAGTGTAGTGCTGTGCTGTAAAAATGTTTTCGAATCGCGAGAGCTCCGGCTCTGAGCTCCGAGCTGTCAGCTCCGGATCTTGAAGTGTTAGTAGTAGCTCTAGCTCCGACTCCGAGCTCCCAATCCGAAGTGCTTCAAAATGAAGGAAAGTGGAGGAGGAGGTCTCAAACTAACATAAGCCTGTAGCTAGCTTGTTAATTCGATGAAAATTTCAAGTTAATTCCATGAAACTATGACAGGTTCAAGGTAATTATTGGAAATTTTGCCTAGATTCTCACGATTGGACTGCAATGGCATGGCATCGGATGGCCTGGAATGGAATGGCGGCGTATGGCATTACATTTGGATGAATTTCTCTCATTGTCAGCAAAAAAAAACAACTGAATTCTTGCTGCCGCTGCTGGAAACAAGTTTTTTGCCGTCTGAATAAAGCGAACTCCAAAAAAAACAGCCCTCAAACACCAACTGCCACTATTTTTATTGATTATTATTGATAACAAAGACAAATCGTCACATCAAAGTGGATATCAACGGATTAATGGATTAATGGATGAGTGCATGAGAACAACGATATCCATCTAACAAAAAGATTTCTTTCTTCAATCATCAACAACACATCAATTTCCGAAAGTTAGTTGGTTCCTCTAAATCATTTGAGATTCGTTATTAATGGGATTTTTTCATTGCTCTGATCTGATTTGATCTGATCTGTCATCTAATTTGATCTCATCCCATCTAATTTTTTCTGTTGATCGCGAAATAAATTAATGGTTTGGTGGAAAATTTATTAATGCGCATTCATCATGCACTCATATATTCATCTATCTATCAAAAATCCGAAAAATTTATCCTTCAATAATTCAATTCCAAACGGACGGCAGATAAATGCGGATCGGATGGATATTTTTTAAAATGTCTGTCTCCAAGTGGCACATCAATACAGATATCTTTAAAATTTTCACAGGTTTTTTAGCTAAAGTAGGAAATTTTTAACTAATAGTAAAATTTTTTGGGAAATTTTACATTTACGGAAAAATTTACGGAATTTAAATTTATTTCACGAGATTTTGGAGGAAATTTTACGAGATAGAACAGTTGGAAAACGAGTGCTTTTTCATGACACATATACGCTTAGCCGGATGGCATTTTCAAATGAAATTCGGTTACTGTTATTATTATTAAGATTATTATTATTATTATCATATTATTATTATTATTATTATTATTGTAACGAATGAATAGTCGAACCAGTTTTCTAGTTGATATAATCACAGTACAACAATTATTACTCGCAAGAGCAATGTATTGTACAACTTACTGATTGTGAATATATTATTTTTGATAGCATTACTTTACTTTCAATACAGTCATATTGATTCATTTTTCAGTGTATTCAATTCTATCGCAGTCTATCGTGGTGTTATTGGCAATTGTATTGGAATGGAGTGCAGAAGTTGCCTTGATCAGTCGTACAGAATTTTGTATGAACAATACAAAAGTTTGCATGATCCAAATTGTTGTATTGAATTGGTATATGGAGCGTGATTGAAAGCTGGAAAGTAATTATTGTATTTGGATTATTCGGAGGAGTAGTGATTGATTTGGTATTCTGTGTATTGATCTGAGAGTGTTGATCTGTATTGTATTGTATTGATTGATCAACAAAGTAGATCAAGTCAGGTAAATTCAAGTTTTCAGGCAATTGACATTGACAAGTTTAAGATTTTTAATGTGCTAAAATGCAAATTTTCCTGCCCTTAGTCCCATAAAACTGGCAGTAGTTTTAATTGCAATTGATATGGCGATTGATAAAGAGGCGTAGCTGGATGCTTATCACTCGCTGCTTGATAAAGGGTTTATCAGCGAGAGATTATCACTGCTTGAGAGATTTTTCTGCTTATCACGGAGCTACGGCTATAAAGCCACTCGCTCTGCAAATGGAATTTTTTTCAATGTTAAAATAAGCGCGGACGTGAAATGTGGAGTTCCACATTACGCTCCTGAAATTTTAAAATTTTTGTTTTGGTAGGACAACGCCTAATCCGTTTTGCTGCTGCTTTGCAAGTTTTCAAGTGTTGATTCGTTGAATTTATGTTCACTACAAATGGTTTGCCGTTTGCGTCTGCCGTTCCCCCCGGTCGTCGATCGATAACCAATCATTCATTTCATTCACTACGCTAGCTATTATGAATTAACATTATTAGTATTATTATTATTGTTGTTAATTATTATCGTCGTGATTTCCAATCATATCAACAAAATATTTGAAAAAGTTTTCTAATGATTAGAAATCAGTTTGAAATATTTATTTTTTAGAATAAACTTAAAATGTTCAGATTTTTCAAAATTTTTTCAAAAACACTTCAGGACAAAATTCCCAACTTCGGGCCAGGTCTCGAGTCATAGCAACCTAAAGCAATGAGTGACCAAGCCGTCGGTTTCATCACCTGTATTGTATCATGCATTTCATTTGGTGTCATGTTTACGCCGCTACGAAAATTTGACAGCAGAGATGGTTAGTGATAAAATTCAGTGATAAGGCTAAAACTTTGCAGTGAGTGATAAAATTGCAGTGATAATCAGCTCTTATCAGCACCATTATCAGTTGTTATCAGTGGATGTATTGCTTGTATTTATCGATGTTATCAGTAAGGCAGTACATCCCATAAAGGCGTAACTGCTTTGTTTGAGACTCGTTATCAGTGACTCGGCTCGTTATCAGTAGCTAATTATCTCGTGTCTCCTATCAAACACGAGATAATTAGTTTGGTATTTTGTATTGGAAATTTTTAAGGGATTCAAAGGAAAAACACTGAAATTGATATTGATACAATGAAATTATACGCCTAGATCAAATATACGCAGTTAAGCTGGCGATTTTGGGAGATTAATAGAGATCTAGCATTGGTAATGGGTATCTTTTTGGGAAGTCTATCATTGTTAGCGGGTATTTTTTGGGTAAATACCTTGAATTGGGAATTACCCGGGAAATTCCTGCAGGATTCTTCGTACAATGGGTTGAGTGCTCAGTGGTGTTTCTGTTCGGCTATGTGATCAACGTGGTGCGTAATTTTCCACCGTTTCAACCGATCGCAATCATTGGTGGTTTCTTGTTCGCGACGGGTAAGTAGTCGGTCGTTTCCCAAGCGCTTTCCTGGGAAATCAAACAGATTGCTGTTGATCAGGCTGATTTTCAGGGAATGTCGCTGCAGTGCCACTGATTAACGGTCTTGGAATGGCATCCGGACATGCTTATTTGGGGATCTACTATGGTACGGACATTAGCTGTGCTAACTTTCCACTACGCTGTTGAATTTGACCCAATTTGGTCCAAATTGATCATAACATTGATCCAATCTGAACAAATCAAATCATTTGAAAGCTTTGCGATCGTTCAGTCAAATTTTGAACTGAAAATTTTGGAATTTTGAGAAATTTTGAGGCGCAAAAGCATTTTTCAGGTGATCGGAGGCTGGTCAGCCGGTCGCTTTGGCCTCTTCCACACCGTACCTCAACGAGTTGTCAATGAAAAAATGAATGTTAGCGGACTGATTCTAGTGCTAATCAGGCGAGTCGAGTCCATCAGGCGAAATTTCCGCACAAAAGCGTTTTTTTGGAGCTGATTCGAGCTGATTTTCATCTCAAATCTGAGTCAAATTTAGCCGAGACTGAATCTGACCGGGAAGCAAATTTTCTGGTTTAAATTTCCAATTCAGTTATCCAAATTTCCCGAAATTTTGCAGCGATTACGATGAATTTACTCTGAATTACAGTGAATTTCAGTAGTGTAATGTTCATGTTCGTTGAACACGAAGACCAGAAGAAGGACGTTTTGCAGTACGTCAAATCCGATCCGAATCCCTTCTCCACGAAAAATCTCCGTGCAAACCACCGATGGATCTGCAAAAAGCTCTTGTAAGCAGCGAATTTTCGTTGCTGAGAAAAATTAGACGAAAAAAAATTGCGCAAAAATGGAGATTCCCATGCCGGGAATCGAACCCGGGCCGCGTGGGTGAAAGCCACGAATCCTAGCCACTAGACCACATGGGACATGTTATGATAAGTCTCAATTGTTCATTAGATATTTGAATATAGTTGTTTCCAAACTGATCACTGAACAACTTAAGGCACTAAAATTAAAGCAGGTGCTGACTGATTAAAGCAGTCGATAAACTCGATTACTGATCAATCAATAAGTTCGATTACTGATCACTACTGATCATTTACTGATTTGTGCTCTGAAATCTTGAAATGGAATCGTATGAATGGTAGAAAATTGCATTTTCTGGAAAAAAATTCAAGCTGTTCCAAGGAGGAATTTCCAAAAGTCCGCTGAAAATTTTCCACTGAAAAAGAAAATTTTCTTTCTTATTTTTTCGCATGTTTCAGTTACGTTTTCTTGGCTGTCTTCATTGGTGTTCTGCACGGCTTTATGATGACTCCGGTCACTTACATTATCGAGAATGTACCGGGCGCATCCCCAAATGGTTTGTGCTACTGCTGCTGCTAAACTGAAGCGAAAGTCACTCTAATTTTTCAGTTTTTTTGGAAAATCCGTTAGAAAATTTTAGAAATTTTAGAAAAAATTGGAGAAAATGAAAATTTTTAAAAATTTTAAAATGTTTTTTGCAGTATTGGACTATATGTTCGCACATTATTCGAGTATATTCGGCTTCTCGACACTCTACTACTTTGCATACTGTTTATACAAAAGGAATCGGCCGCATGCACCACCTGAGCTGGTAAGCTGGCTATATATTAGGCGAATTTTGAGGCAACCGAGCGATTTTGGGGCAGTTTTTTGGGTACCACAATAATTTCAGGTCGAATTTTTTTAATTTCAGGTTCTCCCGTCGGCTATCTATGGATTCTTGTGGAGTTTCGGCATGGTGCTGTTTTTTGTTTCCAATAAACTTCTTTCACAAGTGGTCAGCTTCCCAATCACGTCAAGAGTACGTGTTATGTTGAATTACTGATCAATAAGTTCGATTATTGATTGATTGATTGATTTTTATTTGGTGATCACATAGTTGGTTCAACTGAATCGATTTTGTTTGCAGTTACCATCCTCGATTGGTGTATTGATTGATGTGTTCATTTTCAAGACAATTCGAGTGAGTTAATGAAATCTTCGAAAGCGATTATCCCTTTCTTGAGAATTTTTTATTGGCTGCTGAGAAATTTTGGAAATTTTTTCCCGTTTTTGTTATTATTCCCATTTTTTATGCTCCTGTAAAAATTTCTACCATTTCAGGGTGCCAGAAATATAAGCTTCCTGCTGTTCGCGATCTCAGTTGGTCTAACCGGCGACATTCTCTTGGCTCTATCCAATGTGGAACTCTAGGCTCTAGGCTGCTGCTTGGCCAAGCCTAAAGCTTAAAATCTGTGTAAAATGCAGTGTGAAATGAAATCAAATCTGACCGATTATATCCGTTCGTGGTTTTGGTTTATATAGAGATAGAAAGAGCTGAGGAGGCTTTATTTTGTTTTTGTAGATAAATATTTCTATAATCAGAAATCTAATGATATTGTCTGTCATATGGAAAAGTTTTGTGAAATATTCAGTGGAATTTTTGTGGAAATTGCAGCCAATTCATGTGGAATCGGCCGTTTTTGGGTAGGAAAACTGAAAATGCAGACAGCCGTCGAACCGGTTTCATAAGGGAATAATAATAATAATAATAATAATAACAATGCAGTCGTCATTTCTCAGCAAAAACAATTCAGCATATCATATAAATTGGTGTGAATAACCCTTATCATTCGTGATTACTGCCGTTATCAGTTACTTAAGTTATCAGTTATCAATTAGTACTTGATCACGCCATTTGAATAATTTCATGCTTTATGCTTCCTCTCTCCTTCTGTCTTTTTTCATGTGATTGCGATAATAATAATAATTATATCAGTTATAATAATATTAATACCAATAATAATAATAATACTAATAATAAAACGATGTGTTATTAATCGGTATGGTTGATGGGCAAGTTCAATTGCCTGTCACATGATAAACATTTAAGAAAGTGCCTGCCTGCTTGCCTGCCTGCCTGATCAATCAAAGTCTGCTTGATCAACAACATCGATTGATCAGGCAATATGTCAATCAATCATTGCAGACTGCTGTTTACACTACTACAACTACTGGAATCATACTGATCGATCTGATCACGTGATCGATTCGTGATCAATCAATATTAGTATATGATGATCAATGTTTTCAGCTGTGCATAGGGCAGAATTAAGCTGAGCACAGAGCGTAGATCATAGTGACATTGGAATTGCGCTCATAATCTTACTCTAATCCTACATTATTATTATTGTTATTGTCATTTTTAGCATTGTTATATGAAGTGGCCGGTGTGATTTGGTTTGTTGTTGTGATTGGATATTTGGATATATATATTGTAGGATATTGATGTGAACTGATTGACATATTGCGTGATGGATGTAAACGGATTGCTGCAGATTAGAGTACTGCAAAATCAGCCGTAATGACAAATCGTCGTGACAAATTTTTGCAGCTTTGCAGCCATTTTTTTAGCAGCAGCAGCAATTTCCGAATGGTTGAAGCCAATTTCAGGTCAACTTCACGTAATTTAAAATTTTAGGAGTGAAATAATTTTTTAAGCGAAGCCGTAACAGCGATGAGCAGTAGTAATGTGAATCTAGTTGGTTTCGCGTCGGCGATCGTCTCGTGTGTTGCATTCGGTTTCATGTTCGCCCCACTGAAACGATTCGACACCAAAGACGGTAAGCCTAGCTGTTGGTTATTGTATGAATTCCATAGAGATTTTAAGCAAACAAATTTTAAAAAACCTGAAATTAACGCAAAAATTTTTTTGAAAAATTTTTTTCAGTGATTCAATGAATTTCAGGCTTTTTCGTGCAGTGGATTCAGTGCGCTGTGGTGTTTTTCGTCGGCTTCTGGATCAATTTCGCTCGTGATTTTCCACCGTTTAATCCGATCGCCACCATTGGCGGCGTTCTATTCGCTACAGGTGAAACTAACAAGCCTCATGAAAGGATCAGTCTCTTAGAGGTCTCCAGTTGGCCTCATGGCCTCTGAAGCAATTCAGCAACTTTATTTTATTTTTTAGGGAATGTGGCCTCAGTTCCATTGGTCAACGGCCTGGGCATTGGTCTAGGCATGTTCATTTGGGGTTCAGTTCAGGTGAGTCGAAACTGACGATAGACGTCGAAACGCTGAAATTAATTAATTAAGTGATTGAAGTTAAAAGTTGCGAGTTTTTGAGGTTACGGTCGGCTGGTGTGTAGCGCGTTTTGGCCTGTTCGGTACCAGAGCTCAACCGGTCTACAATAACGCCATGAATATCACTGGCCTGGTGCTTACACTGATCAGGTCAAATCAGATCAAAACGTTCAAAATTTTTTGAAGTTTAACCTGAAATTACGGAAAATTCTCAAAATTTGGCTGCCAAATTCATTGAATAAAAAATTTCAGTGGAGTCATATTTTTCCTGGTCAAACACGAGCATTCTGGACGAACTGCTGCTGCTGCTGCAGATAACGCCGCCGCCGCCATCACAGCAACAGAGAGCACCGAGATGGAATCGGATGGTAGTGATAGCGGTACAACAGACAAGTCAGATGCTGAACTCAGGAACGTGCGGAACGACGACCAACCATCTGCACAGCAAAATAGCGGCGGCGATCGCACGAATCTGGCGATCGCTGAATCGCGTGTGCAAGGGCACGTGCCGTCGCACGATACTCGACGATACGCCATATTCCACCAGCAAATCACCACGAAAAAACTCGTGTCAGTCGCTCGGAATTTCCGTTTCCATTGCGGAAAGTTGAAAATTTTGAAAAATTCCGTCAATGTTGTGATTAAGGCTTAATTAAGGTTGTGATTACCATTTGTGGATGTTTTGTTGAGGTGAAAAAAATTCAGATTAATGGGTTTGGCTGTTTTTATGGGCGTTTTGCATGGACTGATGATGACTCCAGTGGTCTATATAATGGACACGGATCCACAGGCGTCGAAAAATGGTCATTTTTAACTTTCCTTCCGCTTTCAGAGTTCAGAGATCAGAAAAAAAATCTCATTCAAAATGAAAAATTTCAGTTTTTGACTTTATGTTCGCACATTTCTCAACAATATTCGCATTCTCAACACTTTATTTCATCTTATATTCGATTTATAAGCGCAATCGCCCGTATGCAGCCCCCGAATTGGTCAGTAGAAATTTTAATTTATTCTTTTGGATGTTCATTGTTCAAAATTGGTCTATACACATCAAATTTATCACAAAAACACCCAAAATTGTTCAGGTTTTGCCGTCAGTGGCCTACGGCATTCTGTGGAGCATTGGTATGGTGCTGTTTTTTGTATCGAATGATAAACTCTCGCAGGTGGTCAGCTTTCCGATAACGACACGGGTACGGATCATCAATACAACCATTCATATCACCATTATAACCATTTTAAGACAACCATTTCAATTGAATTCATTTCAGTTACCATCTACAATTGGAATTCTGGCCGATGTGTTCTTATTCCGCAGCATAAAAGTGGGTGGTTTATTCCGCAATATTGGAGTTTTCTCTCGCTGAAAAATGAGATCAAATTTCGGAGGAATTTCGGAGACACTCCAAAATTTGATATTTTTTTAGGGTCGTCGAAATTTGGCGTTGATGAGTGCCGGAGTTGTGGTCGCTTTGACTGGTGTGGTTCTAATCGCGATCTCAAATCAGGATCTGTGAACGACGAGCGATCTGTTGTGAACAAACATTCCCGTGGGTATCTTTGCCAGTGGGATTGGGCCGCCTCGGGAAGTGTGGTGGGTTGGGTAGGCTGGCCGCCTGGGAACCTGCTGAGCTTCTGTTAGCGGCATCTACGACTACACGGAGTGTAGAAGATGAATAAACCCCTTCAGATGATTATTTCAGTGTGTGTGTGTATCTGGAGGGGTTTATTCATCGTCAACTATATACATATAGTTTTGTGTGTATATAATCTGTTTTTTTCTTCCAATAATAATAATAATATATAATAATAATAATAATAGTAATAACAATAATACAAAAGGTTTTCGTGATATCCGTCGCCTGCTATAATTGTATTGAATATGGAAAATCTTCAATGCCACACGCATTTTCGCCTTTAGCAAAGCGGATATATCCTTCATCACCCCAACTGAAAAAATTTTTAATTAATAATAAATTAATAAAAATAATTTTAGCAATAATATTAATTTAAAAAAAGAAAATAATAATAGCGGTTTCGCTTGTGGCACGACTTCCCATGCTCATTTTGGCGCTTCTTCCCGGGAGGGTGCGCGGTAAACAGATTTCAAATTCAAATCGTGCTCATTGTTAGCATATGTCCGCTTGGCGGGCGGTTTGTTGTGTGATTTGATATGAGAAAAAAAAACAACCAAAAAATAGCAATAAAAAATAAATGCTAAGTTGTTCAAACTTTGTGCCCCAACTGTTTTTGAGGATCCAATATGGCTGATCGGCCACTTGTCCAAAACCAACAATGGTCATCACGTGGTATCGATTCGAGCGATTGCACTCGTCGGCGCTGGGCCGAAATATGCCCACCGTGTAGTGATAGAATGGCATGGTCACTCGAAAATCTGCAAGACCGAAGTGACCAATCCGAATTTTTTGGTGTCAATCTCGATGGTTTTCAATGATTAAACCGGGCAAAAATAATTTATGGCTGCTAGAGCACAAAATTTTTAGTTGGTATCAGCCCGGAAAACGTACTCACTGAAACAGGTCCATAGTTGTAGACATAGTCGGCGATTGCGTGGGCGTTCGATTTGATCTTTTGAATGGATTTGACGAATACGGAACCGTTTTGTTTAGGACATTCTGGTCCTCTGGAATCCATATAGGGCAATTCACTCTCGTGGAGCATACCCTTACGTTCGGCAACCCTTGAAAACACTTCAAAATAAAGCTTTACACTGAATAGTGGCTAGCGAGCGAGCAACATACAAATAGGCAGTTGCCGGATAGCCATATCGACATCCGTCACTATTGATATCGCAATCGACCAGCTCCTGTTCTGAGAAATCTTGCATTTGGCCACTTTTGATCGCCCAAAATGCTTCAATCACGGCCACGGCAGCGAACGCCCAACAGGCATTGCATTTGTCTGCAAAGAAAGATTCCCAAAGATTTCCTGAAGGGTAAGTAAAGGGCGGGTAAGTAATTGCTGGTAGTAAAGCTGCTATAGGACACCTTGATCTCGAACCGGAGTCACCACTGATCGAGAACGCCAATCAAAGTCAACGGGTAGCGGCGCACCGACCTCTTCGGCGAATGCTAGTGCCACTGAATCATCGTGGTATTGCTTCGGGAGTTTCATCGCCATCTGAATTTTTTTGACGGTTTATCGTTCGGTGCTGGTGGTAAAATTTTCACCTGACGGTTTATTTGGTAAAATGAGCGGCTGGTTTTACCAGAGTTTTACCAGTTTTACCAAACATGTGTAGATACAAACCTGTTCGAGTTCCTTATCGGTACAGTCAGCAAATTTTGTGATACCGAATATGACCGTCGTTTGATTACATATTATTATTATTTACATCACTATCATATTATTATTATTATTATTGTCGTTAAAATAGCTCTGAATGGTGTGATTGGCATTAAGGCGTTCAATATAATGCAGATTATCCCGAAAGATCTTCCAACGCTTTCGTTCTTCTGCTTTGCTGGTATAGTGTCGTTTGTTCCTGCAATGAGTAGAAATATGATTACGATGGATCAGTGTATCTAAATTACTGAATTACTGTTACTTACTTAATACTGACTTACTTACTTAATTACTTAGTTACTTAAATTACTTAATACTGAACTGGTTGAATGTTTCAAACTTATTTCATCATCATTTTTAGCTACAGATTTCAGCTCTTCTATGTTATGAAATCAAATTCTTCCTTGAATTCCTCGTGTGTGAAATTACCGGCTCTTACATTCGCATAAATTGCTGAAAAAGTTGGAAAGATGAGCGATCTGAAGTTGGCAGTGGTTTTGATCTGATCTGATTAAAACTATTTTGGTTTTGATCACTTGTTTGATCAGTGTGATTAGCGGGCGTTGTAGTGATACGATGGGTGGTGGTGGATCGTGTGGTCGGTATGTGCGGTAATCGTATAACACCGGATTTGATCAGTATTGTTGGAAACCAAACGGATGAAACCAACAGCGTGAGCTTTAGCATATCCTGTCGGTGTGTTGCTATAAGAAGCAGCAGCTACTTCTAATTGTGGTGGTTAGACCTGAAATTAATTCATCGTGGAAAAATTATTTAATTAATTAATGAAACTGAAACGAAACGAACTGGGGAAGTGGAATGACTGATTTTGTGTAATGATGGTAAAATTTCGAGGATTGAAAATTTCTTTTGAACTGAACATTTTTATTATTCATCCTTTATTTATCCCACCGCTGTCGATGGTATCGGTGTGGTGATAGTAATAAATCAAAAAAAGGCAGAAAAAAGGAAAGAAAACGCGACTGAGGAAATTAATTTGTTCATATAATTAATTGGGATTAAGTGTTTGCCGTTGTTTCAAAGGATTTTAGAGCAAACAAATAAATAAATAAGTAATTAAACGAATACGATCGATAATAAATTATCAATCAATCCAATCGCATACGGATCAATGGGATCGAATCGGATCAATCGTCGTACCATACGGATTTTGAATTTATGGATTTGGTTGATTCGTTGATCAATGCCGGCCGGTTTCTCTCCTAACTCTCGATCGCTTTCTCTTCTTTTTGTGATCAGCAAAAAAACCAGTTGCACATCAATAATCCTTTTATTTTAGGTATCTAAACGACGAAGAACAACAAAAGCTTCAAGTGTATCATCGAAAACTTTAGAAGAGAAATTCGCTATCCGTTTTTTGATCAGTTGATTTATGATCATTTGATGTGTTCTATGATCTGATCTGATCTGATCTGATCTGATCTGATCTGATCTGATCTGATCTGATCTGATCTGATCTGATCTGATCAACAAGTGAAATTTCTCGTTAGACGACATATCGCTCGCTCCATTCCATCCGTCCATGTGCATCGATCGATCTTTATTTATCTTTATTTATCTCAACGCAACGCAACAACGAATGCTCAGCAATAAGCTCCTTGCGATTCCGATCGGAAATTTTATTTTATTTTTTCTTTTAAATAATCAAAATTGCACACAATTCATTCGCACACAAATTCTCATATTGCTGTGTAATCATCAACAAGCGAAACCTTAACATAGTAGCGATTTCAACGACTGAAACACCAAAAAACTACTGAAAAATACAACGGATCAATAGAAATTCTTGCGGATCACACACAAATGGTCAATTTCACATTTGAGGCGTTAGCTGGCTGAATAGAGAACAAAAAATCAGTAACGGCGAATACAATAACAACAGCAATAAAAGTTTCATCAAATGGTGAGAAACAACAATATGACGACGGCAATATGCGCGCTACTAGTAGTAGTACATTTGCTTCAATATGAACATTGAAAACACGGAAAATGTAAGTTTTTTTGAGAATTTTATAAAAATTCTCATTGATTTTAGTCTCATTGTCCAATTTTTTAAAAAAGTGGAATTTCAGATTAAATTGGAAGCGATTCGCTTCATACAAATGCTGAAAGCGGAAGAAATTTTGGCATTCTCGAGGATTCTGGACGAGAATTTCAGCGAAACATGGTCAGAATTATCATGACATTGGCCAAAGTTATCATGGACTGGTCAAATTTATCATGGACTGGTCAAAATTATCATACGACTGGTCAAAGTTATCATACGACTGGTCAAAATTATCATACGACTGGCCAAAGTTATCATGACACTGGTCAAAGTTATCATACGACTGGTCAAAATTATCATACGACTGGTCAAAATTATCATACGACTGGTCAAAATTATCATACGACTGGTCAAAATTATCATACGACTGGTCAAAATTATCATACGACTGGTCAAAATTATCATACGACTGGTCAAAATTATCATACGACTGGTCAAAATTATCATACGACTGGTCAAAATTATCATACGACTGGTCAAAATTATCATACGACTGGTCAAAATTATCATACGACTGGTCAAAATTATCATACGACTGGTCAAAGTTATCATGACACTGGCCAAATATATAATAAATAGGAGTAATCCAATCACAATATCATATCAAATGGTTAGATCATAATATTCTATTGTACATGGACAAATATTAATATTTACATTGATGAATAAAACTAAAAATATGAATTTTATAAAAATTTAGCGAGTTTACATTAGTGATATGTACAAATTTGAATAAATAAATAAATAAAGTGAAAAAATATAGTTTATATGTGAGAGTAATTAATTAATTAATTAATTAATTGTAATTATAAGTAAATAAAACAACAACACCCGCACAAGAGGTTTTGATAAATGGAATGAGAATCTGATCAAGGAGGAGACGAGAGGAGACACTTCGCATGAACGGACGATTGGTCATTTCTGGACGCTGACCTCTAGAAGACGATGACCTTTGACCTCTAAAGAGATGACCTTTGACCTTTTCCTGCTTCATCACACTATCGTTTTATTACCAGACAACGCATTTTTTAACAGGATTCATCGGAGAACCCAACTTGCAATGGAAGGCTTCTGCGAATTCCGGTTGATTCACCACAACGCCGTCTACACGGAATTGGACCGGTGCATGTGGATCTGTTAACACCTGTCTTATGGTAGCCTCAGGTTTTGAGATACCACACCACGTCTGAAAGTTTCGAGAATCAACGGTTTCGATCACTTATTGATCGATAGATTGATTGATCACTGATCACTTGATCTGATGGAATTTTGATCAGTGATCCGATAGAATTGATCTGTTGACACTCACCTGTGCATAGCTTAAAAAGAATATCTGATCGTTGGTGTATTGCTCTAAACCAGGTAGCCGTTTCTCCTCATGTCCTAGCTTTTGCACGTATTTTTTATAAGCCTGAAATTGGCTAATTAACTTCATTTTATCGTGTCTCTCGTTATTTTTATCACGCTTATTCGATCATTTTGTCACGATTCGTTAAAAAATTTCTAATTTCGAGCTTAATCTCGCCCTAATTTGTGAATGTTTTGACCTGAAATGGCGTGGTACTTACCCTATATGCCTCTTTGATACCGCCATTATCGGCAATATTTTCGCCTTGTGTTAAACGTCCGTTGACGTGCAGACCGGAGCCGTGTAGTGAGAAATGATTATATTCATCAATAATACACTTGGTACGTTCATGGAAATGCTCTTTTGTCACTTCATCCCACCAGTCGAATAGATTCCCGTCGCGATCGAATTGACTGCCTGAAATTCTTTTTTTGGGGATCCGACGGGTTTTTAGTATCGATCAATCGATTTGATCACGCTGATCACATGATTAGAATACAGCAACCCATTCTAGAGCTAACCTTGATCATCGAATCCATGCGTTATCTCATGACCAATCACCGAACCCATGCTACCGTAATTGACCACCCTGCAATAAACGCACGCCCATTACAGTATCCGTGAAACACTATTAAACCAAGAGGCACTATTGCGAAAAGAGCGTGATGATCAAAGAGAGTCAGAGAAAAAAAGACATCGCGAATTAACCAATCAAATGGCGCCAAATTCACTCACTTTGGGAAACTACGGTCGAATAGTGGTGACTGCAGAACGGCGGCTGGGAATGCTGAAAGTATTATTATTTATTATTATTTTTGTGATTATTATTATTTATTATTATTATCATTATCGTTATTATTATTATGTCCTCGAGAAATATTAAAGCGATCTTACTGATGGAATTTTTTAGCGATGAATAGAAGGCGTTGACGGTCGATGACGAGATGCCGAAATCGCTTTTATCAACGGGTTCGATGAGACGTCTAAAGGCACGGTCTTGCTTCCATTTAGTGGTCTTTTGCACCATTGCTGCGTACGTGTCTCCTGGTTCGAATTTCAACTGCAAACAGTCGAAATTCGGCATCGTTTTGAGCGAATTTTGGTAATTTTGGGTTAATTTTAGGGTAATTTAGGGTTATTTAGGGTTATTTGGTGATTTAGGGTTAATTTTAGGGTAATTTAGGGTTATTTAGGGTTATTTGGTGATTTAGGGTTAATTTTAGGGTAATTTAGGGTTAAAATTTAGAGTTATTTAGGTAATTTAGGGTTAATTTTAGGGTTATTTGGTAACTTAGAGTGGAATAATGCCCGAAATTTGTGCAAAATGGCATTTGGATCAGCAAACCAGTTTATAGAAGTCATCGAGTTTTTCATCGCTGAGCACAAAATCCGGATAACCAATGAGACTTTGCATGGCGCGGGATTTTTCGATGGCGATCTTTCGGGTTTGTTCATCCATCCAATCGTTATGAGTGACCATCTCACGGAATGCCTCATGCAGATCCCGGATCATTTCCATGGCTGCATTTTTGTCAGCCTGAAATTAATTTTTTAATGTTGAACTGACCTGAATTGAGCTGATTTTCCTATATTGAACTGTGTTGATCCTACTGATCATGCCACGCAGATCAAATATGTTTTAGATCGATTTTAAAGGCCTCTGAATGCCCGTTTTGATCTAGTCTTTAGATGTTTAGAGCAAATTTCTCTATGTCTTCCCTCTAATGCCGCAAAATCGCGCCAAAATATTGATCAATTTGGATCAATCACCATTGAAATCATTCACTATAAATACTCGTCTGTCTGCAGTTTCAATTCATTTGCAATCATTGCGTTCTCGTGTGCGGTTGTCTTATTCCAAGGCTTATTCCAGTTCTGCAGTCTCGTCTGTTTTGTCCATTTATTGAGAGGTTTTATTTATTGTAAGCTTGATGGCGACGTACCTCATTGAAGTATTCCCGCACGTAGAGTGCACTTGCTGCATAGGCCATCCGGCTTGAGGCTGCCGAGCTGCAGTCCTTCCATCGTGGTGATTTGCGCTCTTTACCGATCAACATTCGGAGGAAATCCTGAAATTAATTTCAGGATCAATTTTGAGAAGGTTTGAAGAGAATTTTGAGAGGGTTTTGATCTGGTTAAAGTGATCTGATCTGAAAGTCAGTGATCTGCTGAAAATGCTATCTGATCAAGTCCAAAAATTTTGTTCAAGCCTCACCTGCTGCACGTCGTCATAACGGCTGTCCAGCTGGAAGCTCCACGCTGAAGTGTAACGCCAAACAATGTAATTTGTTATGATACGTGGATCGGCAGCCTGAAATTAAGAGATGCTGTCTTGAAATACGGCAGAATTTTTTCGATTTTGTGGTACTCCTCCTATTTTTTCGGAAAAATTTCGGCCTTCCTTCGACCCCTTCCATCCATTTTTAGTGTCAAAATAGTTTTTAGTGCTCGAAAATCAGGTCGTACCCTTAGTAGATCGGTTAGTTTCTTCAGGAACTCCATTTCATTGACGATTATGTCCGGATCGGTGTTCAAGTAATCGTGTAGATCCTCAGGCATCACGGCTCTAAAATATCTGTCCCAGTCGACCTGAAATTGGAATTTTTTTGAAAAATTTTCTCAAAAAAAGCGCAAATTTTGAAATATTTTGGGATCGAATTTGAAAATTTGAAAGAAAAAAACTAACCAAAGGAAAGAGCTCATTCAGTTCGGACAGTTTGTGAGAGTTATAGAGCCTTGTGTAATTTCTGCGATGCTCTTCGGATATCATTATCTAAACATAATTGGTTTTATTTGAAACTTTTCATTGAAAAGGCATGGTTTTGCTTCAATTGAGGCAATTTTTCTCTTGTTTTAGAGGTTATTTGAGGTCTTAGAGATGGAGTTTTTAAGGTTTAAGCCCTGATCCGTGATAATTTCCACAAAAAACGAACAGTTTGACCGTGTAAAACTGCATAAAGGATTCTGAAATAAGACGACCAATCCACCCCCCCCGGTCTTCCGAGCACCCCAAAACCCTTTCGGTTTCTGCAGCTCACCTCAGCAATTTGCTTCTCCAAATCGATTATTTCCTCGACTCCTTTGGCGATTTCCTCCCGTGTTCTAGGCTCACCTGCATCTTCAGCCACTAATAGAATCTGAAAATTTCTATTTTTAATGATTTCAAGCGATTTGTTTTTGGTCATATTGTCTACAGGCTTCAGCCCTGATTGATCATCCTATCCTTATTGATCATGCATTGATCATATTATTGATCATCCTTATTGATCATATATTGATTGATCTTATTGACTAACCTTATTGATCATATATTGTCTATAGGCGCGCATTTGTTTCGTATATCTGGTCATATTCAAATAATACGCTCGGGCACTACCACCCAGGCCAAGAGTTCCTTGATCAACCTGAAAACTTTGCAGCTAAAAATCTTTGTTTTTGTTGAAAGGTTACTGTAACGTGACGGCTCTAATGAGTGGGTGGTAAGTGTCACAGGACAGTAGTTGGTAAGTGGTGGACATACTAAGTGCATCACACTGCGTGCACGTACGTGAATCATTCGACGTGAGACGTTACGCTGATCTTGGGACACGTAGATATCCAGGAAGATCTCCATGGACCTGGTCACGCTCGTGTAGATCAACAAATCGGTCAAATCGAAGTCGTTGGCGTGCCATTTCTCGCCGTGTACTATCGGCCAATAGCCCATTTGCTGCAAAAACCCTGTGGGTTACGGTAGAATACGGTAGCGTTACGGTAGCTAGTATAAATCGTGGCGGGACACGTTGGATACGGTAGTTCTACCGTACTCCCAGATCGGTGCAACGTATGATTGGAGTGAGTTGAGTATAGAGTAGTATACCTCGATGGCGCTGACGAGTTCGGTGCCACCGAGTTGCGCTAGACGTTGCTGATCCATACAACTGGTATAGATTTGGCGAATGTCGTTAATGGCACGCGAATGCGACTGGTCTTTTGATTCGTACAGTCCTGAGCATGTACTGTTATTGTAATGTTACTGTATTGCTACTGTATTTGGTACTGTATCGCTACACGCCTATTGATAACTTTGACCAGTCCGAATGATAACTTTGGCCAGCCTATGATAACTTTGACCAGTCTATGATAACTTTTGCCTCCCTAGTGACAACTTTACTGTTACTGTATTACTGTATTCGTACTGTATCGTTACTGCATTGGTACTAAATTCGTACTGTAATCTTAGAGTAAAAAGAGCGCAAAAATTAAGCGAAAATCGCTCGTTAAATCGCCACTAACTTTTCATTTCGGATTGCACCTTCTCACGCAGCGCCGTGAAATGTCCATAGCTGGACAGGTCTTTTGGGATCTTATTATCGATCACCCAACGTCCACACGCGAACTCGAAGAAGTCATTGCAGGGGTTGACGCGTGGATTGATCGATGACAAAATGGTACGTGCCGCTTTGAAATAACCCGGTGTTAAACCCACTTCAATCACATCGGCTGTACCCATCTCTTTTTGGACATCTGCAGACAAAATATGACAAAATTAGACAAAATGGCAAATAAGACAAAATGTCAGCTGGTTTCTTCATTCATTATTATGATTATTAGTGTTTGATGATCTCATCTAAATGACTAATTTAAGAAAAAAACTGAAATTTGTTAAAAATAATCGTCTACCTTCTTTAAGCCCTGAAATTTTTGGCGTTGGCGATGCTGTGGCCATTGGAAGAATTGTTGTGGAGGTATTCAACATCATAATAAGGAGGAGGTAAGGTGCAATTGATAAAATTGATTTTAATAATATCACTCGAGTAGTATTCATTGTGATCGTTGTGATCGATAAATCGATAAATCGTGATCGATTTCGATTGGGTTCGATTGGGTGTTGTTTTGTTCTTGTGGTACATAATAATGTTGGCGATAATATCAATTGATTCGACGGAATATTTTTGTTTATTTTATGATTATTATTATTATTTATATTATTTACGCAGTTACGATGAACGAATCCCATTTTGTAGATAAAGATTTGCTGGATTCGTAGATAATTTGTGGGTTAAACGATGTGTCCAACGTTATTTTTAATCCTTCTTGATTGTTTGATCCTTCTTGATCCTTTGATCCTTCTTGATTGTTTGATCCTTCTTGATCCTTTGATCCTTTGATCCTTTGATCCTTCTTGATCCTTTGATCCTTTGATCCTTTGATCCTTCTTGATCCCACCGCTATTTGAAAGTTTTGAGTCGTCCTTCTTTCCACAGTTGTCGTTGCAATTGCTGTTTGCTGCCACTCGTCACAGGAAGAGAAGAAAGCATACAACTCGCAACTGCAATTGAACTAAATCCGCAATATTCAGCTGTTTATTTTAACGATTAAATAAGTGAAATTTTTACGACGGCGACGCGGCGATTACGAGCGAACACGATAGATTCAGGTTTACGGTATTTGATCGCGAATGGATTAGCGAGATAACTTTGCGATGATCACTTTGACATGCCTAGTGATAGCTTTGACCAGCCTCATGATAACTTTGACCAGTCCTATGATAACTTTGGCCAGTGTCATGATAACTTTGGCCAGTGTCATGATAACTTTGACCAGTGCCATGATAACTTTGGCCAGTGCCATGATAACTTTGACCAGTGCCATGATAACTTTGACCAGTCCGAATGATAACTTTGGCCAGGCCCAATGCAAGGACAACGAAGCGAATTCAATAGAATAGGAAAGAGGAAACAGAAGTGAACAAATATATAATCCGTGCCCCTTCCCGGCCACCTACCTACCTACCTACCTACCTACCTACCCACCTACCCATCAACCTAACGACACCTCACAGATACGTCAAAGTCATGAATTTGCTTGAAACGGTTGGTATAAGGTTAGCACGCAATACCAACATGACAACACTATTCACATGCTGAAAAACCTAACTTGAGTGTCATCTAGGGCGTGTCGCATCGAATTCGATCTAGCGAATAGGAGAGAGAAGGCATTCTGAAATGAATTAATTTGTTCAATGCTCTATGATTTAACACACCTGTCTCCTGTATGATAGTTTTGCGTGACGATTACCTGATGACGCAAGCAATCAAGCAAGGACACAAGCACTTAAGTACATCTAACTAAGATGGTAAGTCAAATTTGAAAAAGTAATGTCGTAAAGTAAAGTAAAGTAGAATCAGAATAGAAAAGTAAAGTCAAAGTCATCATAGAGACACCTTTTTAAGTAAAGAGGGTAAGATAGAAACGATACGACAAGAATTACTGTGGTTTGAAGTGTCTTTAGTTTGAAGAGAAAAATATGGAGAAAATCACTTTTTGTAATTCTTCTTGATCAAATCAGATCAGATCGATTCGTTCTATAATCGATGATAAATTAATTGGTTCGGAGGAAAGGCACTCGTCGTTCGGTCATTAAAATGAAACATATATAAACATAATAGAGAAGTTTATTGAGATCGTTTGAAAGATTTGAAATTTGAAATTTGAATTGAAATTGAATTGAAATACGCAATTGAGTTTATTAAAATCACTTTTTGTATCGTTGTTCAGTTGGTGTTCAATTTCAGTTGTTCAGTGAGTGCAAATGCGATTTTAATGGTTGCTGAGTGGAGATAGTTTTTGAAGTGAATTGAGGTTATTAGTTGGTATTATTATTGTTGTTGTTTTGGTAATTAATTCAGTTTAATTTGTCAACTTTCAGCCTTAATTCAACTTTCTAAAATGGATTTTATCGATGGCATTATTATTATTACTACTATCGTAATCATTAGCATCGGTGTAATTAGTATTATTTGTGGTGTTATACTGTCAATTGAATATTCGATTGATTTGATTAGACAGATGTGTCATTGAAGTGATCAACTTTAGATCACATTCGATCGATTTTGAAACTTTATTTGTGATTGATCTTTGCTGATCATCGGTCAGGTTAGTTTCAAGTGATCAGTGGAGCGGTAGGTTGATGTTAATTAAGTTAGATGTTCATTAATCAAATTAAGCTGCTCCGACTGTTCCAGCTGTCGTCATAACAGGTTCTATTTGTCACAATATGTAAACATCTCCGCTCAATACGATTGGTCTTTGGGGTGCTGCCCGTTCTGCCTTATATATTTGCACCAAAATTTTTGATTTTGATTCGTAATCTATAATATAAACCTGAAATATTTTAGGTTTTGGGTGTGCATTTTAGAATTTTTTAATGAAAAGTGTGTGGAATAACTCAAGAGAATCAGTAAGCATACGGTAAGATAGATAGATCAATTGAAATCAAAAAGGCTACAGTATAGCGCTGGACGGTCACTACATGACTGCTGAATGCTGATCGTTTGTGACTTGTGCTTGTAAATAATTTTTTTGAGGGGGGGGGGGAATGGAGAAGAGTATTCGAGAAATCGAGTAGGTGATCAGTGACTTTGAATGATAGGCGAATTGAATAGCAGCTAAAAAGGAAGAAAGGAACTAAAAGTCATGACGCATCAACAGCAGCAAAAAGTAAAAAGTAAGAAGTTTGCAGAGTCAAAAATCATGGAACAAAGTTCTATCCGAAAGAGTTTTCTCGCCCCTTTCCTCTCTCTAGAAAAAAATGAAAAATTTTTCAGAAAAACATGAAAAATGAGCAGAATTTTTCACTGGAAAAGAATAAATTTTTCGCTTGAGAGGATGACAATAACGACACCAAACAACAATAATAATAAATACGACGGGTTTTTGAGCAGAACGAGTTCGGGCAATCGAATCAAATAGCTCTCTTTTTTGTCGGTTTACGGCTTAAAAAACGATTGATTCGAATGCAGACGCAATCGATCAATCGATGATGCATTAGGCACTGATCTAATACGGCAAAAAGTGATCAGTGCTCGTGCTATCTATCGTATCATTTATTTATTTAAGAGAAGTTGAACGATGATGATGGCTGTTGCTTCCGAGAAGGGGTCGACGGGAATCGATCGGAGATCAGAGAACGATCACAAATCGATTGATTGATCACAAATCGATTGATTGATCACAAATCGATTAATGGAGTTTGGGATTGGCAGCTTGAATTTGGATTTACAAAGCGAACGATTGAGATCCAGATCAGTGTCTGATCAGCGGAGCCAGATCAGATCAGATTAGTTTGGCCTGATCAATCTAGCCTGATCAGCTGGCGACTGTAATTATGAGTGTAATTTTGGATGCTCTCTCTAGTCTAAACGTCGCGAATAGACGACGGGCAATTCGACGATGTTCGGGCAACTATTTGATGAATTTGCTGAATTTCAGGTAAATTCCTCGGGAATTATGCTTGTTTCGGTGTTAAGTGTGCAAACTTTGGGTAAACTGATCGAGTAGTTTGTAAATTTCGGATGAATTTGATGAAAAATATGTAAATTTTAACTCATAAAGCTGGGAAATAAGCATGCAAATTGAGTTACTATTTGAATTTCCCGCAAAACTGGGTGGGGACCATTTGTCCGGGGGTAAATCAGTAAAATAACTTCTTGGCAAATCAACCGTTTCCTTTTGTGGCAAAACGTCCGTTCCCTGCTCACTTGGATCGAGCGCACTGCAGAATTCATTGTGTTTACTTATTATTATTTTATTATTA
The DNA here is from genome assembly GCA_035041965.1 of Anisakis pegreffii. Lineage (NCBI taxonomy): Eukaryota > Metazoa > Nematoda > Chromadorea > Rhabditida > Anisakidae > Anisakis > Anisakis pegreffii. The sequence continues at coordinate 87,215 of JAPYMA010000414.1, forward strand.
TCTATTATTATTATTGCTATTATTTATTATTATTTATTGTTATTATTTGTAATCGTCAATATTTAATAATATTAATGCTATTTATTATTATTATTATTGCAATCATTATTATTTACTATTATTTATAATAATAATAATTATTATTTTTAGAAATACAGTGAATTCCATGCAGAATCCGAACCGTTTACCAAATTAATTCTAGCAAATGGCCGATCGGAAACTACGTCCATTTGCAAACACACGTTGCTGTGGTCAGTTATACCCAATAATAATAATGATTACTAATCTTTAAAATAATAAATATAATAATAAATAATAACAATAATAATAATAAATAAATACAGATAATATCCAGACTTCAAGCGTGCTACCGCACTGCATTCTGCAACGCCAGTTGGGTCGGGAATGCTTCTCGATTAATCTGAAGCGATTTCTAATTGAGAAGCGTATTAAAAGCTTGAGGTGAGAACTATTTTTTAATTTTTTGTTATGTTTATTACTGTCGTTATTGTTTAGTTTTGTTATTTATTTTATTATTATTATTATTATTTATTATTATTATTGTTATTTTATATTATTTATTATTATTAATATTTGCAGGATGAGTTGGAGGCATCGTATCAAGTTTACGCCTGGAAATGCTCCGCGAATATTTTGTATGGACATAGACCCAGTTGAACAGCGATAGTGGGTCTTATTATTATTATTTTGTGATGAATATTAAATATTTTAAATAATAAATATATTAAATATTAAGTATATTAAATAATAAATATATTTAAGTATACAACAATAAATAATATATTCAGTTTGCTATGTGGCTCGTGTAATGGAGTGTTATCAATAGTGGATTTAGAATTGTCCTCACTGAGCAATGAAGAGACTGCAGTGGAGCATCCGATTATAGCTAGTACTGCATCACATCAGTGAGTTTTTTATTATTTTTGTTATGTGTTGTTGTTGCTTTTATTGTTTTATTATTGTTTTTATTATTATTATTGTTGTTGTTGAATAATAAAGGTATAGGTATGTGTATAATAATGTGTATGTATATATAATAAAATAGCGATAGTTGTATTGTGGGGTGGGGGCATTTCGCCACGGTTATTTTTTGATGTTATTTATTGTTATATATAATAGTAATGTTATATGTATATTAATAATATATAATTGCAGCAGTCATAAGTATTTGATAACGTGTTGCCAATGGTTCCCCCAAGATACGGGCACTTTTTTGTCTTCGAGTATGGACAAGACAATAAAGGTATTGATTTTGTGATTTTAATAATAAATAATATTTATAATAATATATAATAATCATTATTTATATTAAAGTTATGGGATACGAATAGAATGAAGGTAGTGGACAAGTACGACTTTAAAGAGGAGGTGCTGCAGTTCGATTGGGGCGGTGCTTTGCAGAGGCGGAGCCTGATAGCTGTGGCGAATATGTCCTCGAACATTGAGCTGATCGATCCGAGGTGGGCGTGGCTTATTTTATTTTTTAGTTATTTTGGGTTTATTTTGAGATTGTTTGAGGTTGTTTTTGATAGTAATAGTAGTGTAATGATAATAATAGGGTTGGAGACGCGATTCAGAACCTGCGATGGAGAACGGAGTATGTATCATCAGTGCGATGGTCGATAGAGAATGAGAATTTTTTGTTGAGTGGTGGAAAAATGGGCAAAATTGCATTGTGGGATATAAGGTTTGGTGTGGTTTTTGGTGTTTTTGTTGGTATTGTGATTATTATTGTTATTCTGTTATGATTATGTGGTAGTGGTAATGATAATGAATGGTTCAGGAGTGCAAAAAGTCTACTGAAGACCCTGAGTGCCCCTCTGGAAAACGCGCATCCCACGTGTGTAGGTGGCCTCAGGTTCTCGGAAGATGGTTTGTATTTGATATCGATCAGTATTGATCGATTGATCAGGGTGTGGAGAGCGCATAATATGGAGCTGGTGAGGACGATTAAGGTGATTTCTTGGTATTGCTATTTTTATTTCGATGGTGTTATTGTGGGGTGGGGGCGTTTCGCCAAAACGAGTAGTATTATTGTGGGGTGGGAGCATTTCGCCAGAACGATTGTTATTTTGTCATTATTTACTATTGTTTAGTGTTATTTAATAGTGTTGAATTTCAGCTTCCCAGTGGTCTGCGAGATATATCGCTGAAGAATCCGACGATTCGATTTGATGTGTTCTCAGAAGACGGGATTTTGAAGGCGTGTATACCGGACGATGAAATAATAGTGGTGAATATTGAGAATAATTCGCGAGGAAGTAATAACGATGGGTGTATTGGTGATAATTTATGCAATAGTAATAATTGTTACGATGAAATGGCTACGAGGAGCATTCTATCGGGTCATCTGCAAGCAGTAAACGCGTGTCTTTATCGACGGTCACATCAGCAGGTGAGTGGGCGATTTGGCGAATTGTTTTCACCCCATCTGGTTGTCTGAAAGTTTTGGTTTGGCGAAATGCCCCCACCTAGTCGGAAATTTATTTTTGTGTAGATTTTTCGATTTTTTCACTGTGTTTGAGGTTTTTTTTACAAATTTGAGCAGTTTTAGATAATAAGTTCGTCGAATGATCGTATGGTGTTGGTGTGGACACCGGCAATGGATGAGGTGTTGTCGGATGAGTTGATGCGGAAGCTGGTGAATATCCGGTCGGACAGATGGAGTGACGAGGAGGATGGCGGTGAGTAGGGGACTGGGTGGATAGTAGGTGAAATTTTGGAATGATAGGGAATGAAAGATAGGTGAAAATTGAAAAATTAGGTAATGAAAATGAAAAATTTTTGTCGATGAAAATGAATTTTAAACGTTAGCGTTCGATAATTTATTTGTAAATATGTGTGTGAATTGTTGTTGAGGTTGTTGTGATTGTTATGATTGTTATTATAGGATAAAGATTGTGATTATTGTTATTGTTATGATGGTGGCATATTTTTAAATGCTTGTTGAGTGTGATAAAATAAATATTGCAGCAGCTTATTGCGATGCGATCGTTTTGAAATGGGTTTTTGTCTTTAATAGATCGTCATTTTGAAGACGTTTCTTTGAATTGTCTGAATTTTTGAACTGTTGTGTTGAGGAATGGAGTTTGTTATTTATTGTTATTATTATTATTGTCATCGTTGAATTTATTTAACGTTTATTATTATTATTATTATGATTGTTGAGGAGGATGGCGTTGAGTAGGGGATTTTTGTGTATCATTATTGTCATTATTATAGGGAAGATTTCGAGTCCCTTGAGCGTACCAGGCATTCTTGAGTGGTTGTGCACACTAGACGACCCTCTCGTGTCCATAAATGTCCTTCGATGAATGCCCGACCTTCGGCTAAAATTTGACAGTTTCAGAAATTTTCCCTCATCTCCGGGAAATCCAATTTCCCAGCCTCATTTTCGGACAGGTTCCTGATCGTTTCTGGAGAGCAGATTTTACGAAGTCAGGTCTGGTTTTTCCCCCAGGACCCTGAGAACAGGAATTTGGAGGATTTACCATGGGTAGGACATGGCACTCAAGTACGTGAGATACCCAAGAAGTCGGGCAAACCTGCAATCGTTGTGAAGTTTTCGTATAACATCCACTCGTCGGCACGGAACTCGTGGTGATGCAGCCAGGCACAGTGATCCAACGAAAACACTTGTGAAGGTATGAAGCCTTGGCTGGAATTTATTTTTATTATTATTTATTATTATATATCATTATTATATGTATATTATTGTTATTACGTTAGGTGAGACTTCAGAGCCACTCTGGTCAGCGTTGAATCTGTATTGTATAGAGCCATCATACGGTGAATGCGGTCGTCTTCACGTAATTTTGGCACACTTTTGACCCAAACAAACGACTTATTTGGTTCTGGTGACATCTTCAACGCCAAAAATTCCTCCAAATCTGTTGGTCGCATCTGAAATTCCAAAAATTTGATTGAAATTTTGGAAATTTTTCACATTTTTCGGAATTTTCCCCTTTCTTTGCCGCGCAAAACCCTTCTGCAAGTTAAAAAGTTGATATTTACCTCGAAAAGTGGTGCCCCAACTTTGAATTTATCTTTAATACGTTGTCGCAAACGCTCTTCTCGTACTGGGTTGATCTGATAGTGGCCCTGGGCGGCCTGTTCCAGGAGCTGTTCAGCTCCGTCGTATAGCTCTGGGCAGTGCTCAGGCGGAGCCACTTCGGGCATTTTGGCTTGGTGCTTCATAGCTGCTTCTTCGGGCTGAATTTTTGGGTATGGGTAGTTTTTTGGGTAACTGATGAGATTACTTAATTGGCTGGGTAATTTTCGTTGTAGAACCAACCGAATGAAAAGAGATTTGACACGTGAAAACAATATGACCGCGTTGTTTAGCTTCCACCCAGCGGGTACAGAAACTGCGCCCGTCACGAAGTGTTTTAACGAAGTAATCGATTGGTTTTGAGATACCGGCTGAAGCATTTGTGAGTGTTGTGGAGAAATATGTGAGGAATAATCTGATTTTGGTAATTTTTCGAAAATTGGGTGGAAAGGGAATTTTTTCAGGAATTTGAAAATTTTTACGCGTAGAGACCTGCTAGAATGAACATCGAATGTATGGAATGCACTCGTAGGCGTTCCGAGACGGTCTCTTCGGCTGCAGCTAGGGCCTGAGCGAACAGCAGGCCACCATAAACAGCTGGAGATCGTGGTGAACCCGACCGAAGATAGGTAGACCTGAAATTGGGAATATTTTAACCTGAAATCGGGGGTATTTTGATCTGAATTTGGGAAAAAATTTGAATTTTAAAAAAATGAAAAATACCGAAAAACATTATCGCCTATTCGTTCCATCTCGAAGCATTTTTCCACATCGAATTCCTCGAATTTCGACAGTTCATTTGGGCGATCCGATAGTGAGCAAAATGCACGTTTTGAGGTGGTGTGTGGTGATTCTATGGAATAACATTATTATATATATTAAAAATATTATTATCATAAATACTAATAATTAATAATATTAATTAATAATAATAAATAATACCCATTAAATTGGTGGCACCTGAAAACGAAAGCGATCGCCGTTTAGTGACGCGTTGAGGCAAGCTAAGAGATTTTTTGTTGATTAGTTTTAAAACCGATTGGAGACTTTTCATAATGTTGGGATCTGTAATAATAATAATAAATAATAGTGATATAATAATAATAAATAATGTTAACAATAATAATGATATTAATAGTAATGTAATAATAATGATAATAATATTAATAATCGATACGTGAGAGATAGAAAAGATATGACGACGAATGGAAGGACGGATGGATGAGTAATGGCATGGCGTTTTAGTGGTCAAACAACAAATAAAAATAAAATTCTTTTTTTGAAAAATTTTTTTGAGACGCTAAATTTGAGGGTCTACGACATTTTGCAACCCGGACGTTTGGTTCCGGAGTGTCTGTTAGCGAAATTCGTTCTGGTTCGCATTGGGGACCAGTTGTCCGGGTCGAAATTGTCTTAGATCCTGAAAATTCGTTTTGGTTCGCACTGCCCATCAAATATCATTTATGAAACTTTCGTGTCTAGTTGAGAATTTTTTTGTTTTTTGTTTTTTTGATAAATGCTCCGACGATTTATTTTGTCGTATTTTAATCTTTTAAGAGGATTATCTGAAAGAACGTAACGTTGTTATCAAGTGCGTGCATTGTTGTGTTATCAATCGTCTGGGTTTATAAGAGATCATGCATCGAATCGACTACGTACGCAATTTCGCATCGACAGCAGAAAATTTTTTGAAGATGGAATGAAAAAATTTGGTTTTTGAAAGGTACTTAAGTATAAGTCTTATTTATTTGATTGATTTGTGTTATTTGAACAGTCACAAATGGACGAGTTTATGAGAGATATGAGATAGAGCTTGTAGTAGGTGGATGGTTCATCAAGGTCATTTAGTTATATCATTTTTTGTGGTTTTCTTTTTTTCGTTTTTTATGTTTTTTCTTTTTTTTTTGTCTCTGTCTTTCTGTGTCTCTATCTTTTGTGGTGCATACGATGTGGAAAGAAGCGGAGAATTTGGCGTTATTTCGTATAAAATTCCAAAAGGAATGTAAAAGTTTGAAGTGATTTAGCATTAGTTTGCCTTGAAGTTGGTATGGAATGGGTCAGAAATGAGAAATTAGTTATTGGGTGAAGGTAGGAGGGTGGCGAGTTTTTGAGGAATGAATAATAAAGCATTAAACATCTTTCTTAAATCCTTTGGAATGGAATGCTGCTGATCCGTTTGATTTGATTGATTTGTTTGTAAATATGGAAAGCGTTGATAAATTGTTTAATTTTTGGTGAGAATGTAAACATTTTTGTTGCGATAAAAAAGGTGACTGAAGATGATTTTCCCATGGTGTTTTTTGAATGTTGTTGTGGTTTGTGGCTGCTTATGCGCTTTTGCTGATTGTGAGAATTTTTCAGGAGATGGTGTCAGCAGGCAGAAATATGCAGTGAGTTGTTAGTGTGTGCTCTTGCCCGTTTGGGAAAGAGTACAGGAAAGGATTAAGAAGGTATTGGCAGGCATCTTTTGGGAAGGCGTCTTCGTATTTGGGTGATAAGCTGATAAGCATAGTGATAAGCGAATGATAAGAGAGCAAAGACTTTAGTAAGTAAGGAATTTTGGCTTAATCGGCTTAAGGGATTATGTCTTGGCGAAGCGAATAAATTGAAAATTCTTCGGAAGAGACGAAAAATCAGAAAGTAGTCTTCGGTCTGGCTGAGAGTGTGTATTTAAGCCGGTGAGCTGTTTAGACCACCGTCATACTGCCCTGAGCCATTTGGGCAGAAATGCTGCTTGTCGTCCGGGTGGGTATCTTGGCGTTGCCCGGGTATCTTCGTTCTGCCCGTATCTTCGGTAGTGTTGAGTTTTTAGGAAGCTTTCGCCTAGAGTGCCGTTTCTTGTTGCCCAGGACCTGGGTAAATTGCGGGTAATTCATGGGTGAATATGGTGTGTTTTCTTTTTTAGGAAATCAAAATGGCCTCTCGGTGGGTTCTGCTTTTTGTGGCGATTCTTGTCGCTACGGCTTGTGGCGATCCAGCCCATGAGTGAGTGCTTTTAACTTTGGAAATTTTTTCGAGCTAATGGAAAAATCTTGGTTTGAGCCTGAATTTGCCAAAATTTGAAAAAATTTAATTTCAGGTTCGATGCACCCCAAACACTACCCGATCGCCAGACGATGGTGCATCTTTTCGAGTGGAAATGGACTGATATCGCGCGAGAATGTGAGAACTTCCTGCAATACTACGGCTACGGTGCTGTGCAGGTTAGCGCTGCTATTAGCTCAGTTTACCCACGGGAACGGGTAAAATCCCCGGGAACTAGCAATCTCGATCTTCGGAAGAGATGGAGCTTTACCGGGAGCCAGGAAAAATTAAGGTTAGGGTGGGCTAAGGAGCATTTTTTCAGCGAGGATTGGTAGAATTGAGTTCACGTGCAGTCCACGTGCAAAGTGGGTTTATTTCAGATATCGCCACCAAACGAGCACGTGATCATCTACAAGGACAACGATCTGCCGTGGTGGGTACGCTATCAACCGGTCAGCTATAAGCTGGAGAGTAGATCCGGAACACGCGAGGAGTTTATCGATATGGTTAACAGATGCAACAAAGTCGGTGTGAGGTGAGTGAATTCACGTGCTCTTCACGTGATCATTCACGTGCCCTTCACGTGTTCACTGATGTGTTATTTTTCAGAATCATTGTGGACGCGGTATTAAACCATATGACAGGTGCAAACATGAAGTTTGGTGAGAACGGCGTTTCGTCGTGGAACGGTTCGTACTTCGATTCAACACCCGGACGCGAGCAATTCCCAGCGGTCCCCTACGGAGCGGGTGACACGAATGACTGGCGTTGCAATGGGGATATCCAGGGCAGTGACTATCAGCAAAGTGCGATTGACGTGCGTTTTGCTCTTATTTCTTGTTATTTTCATAGTATAGGGGGGTGGTAAGTGTCACAGTATGATTAATATGGCATTGATAGTGGTTATCATAGTTGTTATTACCTTATTGCGAATGGTGTGGGTAATAGAGCAGACGGGGTGGTAAGTGTCACAGCATGACTAGTATGGTATTAATAGTGGTTTTACTGTTTTTAGTGTTATTGTTGCGATAATGATTGTTTATTCAGGTGCGAAACTGCCGTTTGGTGAGCCTGATCGATCTGAACCAGGGAAGCGAGTACGTGCGATGGAAGATGTCAGAGTATTTGAATGGCCTGATCGATATCGGTGTGGCTGGATTCAGGTACGGTATACAGTGCGTGGGTTGATATTGTAGCATGGTTACTGTACTGTTACGGTTGCTTTTAGTAGGGGTCATTGTCATACTGTATTTGGTTTCGAGTAATATAGAGTAAGAGTGGTGTTTCAGATTCGATGCAGCCAAGCATATGTGGCCAGGAGACTTGAGACCGTTGCTGAATAAAGTGAAGAATTTGAGGAGTGATGTGAGTGGTATTTTTTAAAATTATTTCATCTTCGTTTCATTTCGGAGTGTAATATTTGAAGATTTTTGCTTCTATTTTGGGATAGTTTGAAAATTTTAGATCTTTGGTGAGAACCAACGTCCATTTGTGGTGCACGAGGTGATCGATCGTGGCGGTGAGGCTGTGAAGGTGGCGCAATATGTGGACATTGGCCGTTACACTGATTTCAATTATGGTATGATTGTTGGACAATGCGCCCGAAGAGAACGTGATTTCGGGTAAGTAAACGCGCTTCTTACCCGGGAATCAGAGGAATTCAGAGGGAATATGAAATTTGGGAATTTTCCAGTGATATGGTGTGGTGGGGTCCGGGGTATGGGTATGGCAACATGGCAGGACACGATATTCTGGCGTTCATCGACAACCACGACAACCAGCGCGATGCCAACCCGTACGTTCCCATCTACAAGTATGGTGATAACTACGCAATGACCGTTGGCTTCATGCTCGCATATACGTACGGTTATCCGCGTGTGATGAGCAGTTACTACTTCGATAACAACATACAAGGACCGCCGAACTATGGACGTGAAAGTGGATATGCGGTGGGTTTTTCTTTTGGGACATTTTCAGACCGTTTTAAACCGTCTGGGCGCGGTTATTTTGGAAACCGATAAATGTGGCAACCTGGTTAAAGGTTATTTTGAAGCAGTCTTACCGGTGTTTGATTGGTTTGCAGACCAGAAGTCCAGCATTTGCACCAGCACCGGATAGCTCATGTTTGGGCTCGTCAGGTTTTGTGTGTGAACACCGTTGGCGAGCAATCAGAGGTATGGTGCGATTCCGTCAGGCATGCACTGGAGCCGAGATCACCAATAAAAGCTCGGACAAGAATCGTATTGCATTCGAACGCCAGGGTAAAGGCTATTTCGCACTGAACAACAATTTATCGGTGTGGTCAATGTAGGTTTTATGTCATTGGCGTGATGTTATGTTTCGTTTGATTTGGCTTAAGGTGGCTTGTGTGGCTAGGAGGCAGATTCGCCAACGGTTCGTGGCGGGAGCCTGGTAAACGGGCGGGAAAACGTTGAGGAAATGGGTTGTGCGAGCGTGTCATTGGCGAATTTGTCCAGCAGACTTTTTTGAGCGTTTAATTTCTTGGGTTTATCTGTTTTGGTGGTTCAGGTGGTTATTTTTTGGGTTTCTTTTAAGAGATGTGAAGGTTGGGCTGCCAGAGGGCACGTATTGTGAGGTGTGGTCGGGCGAGCCATTCGAAGGCAAATGCAGCGGTAAGGAGATTCACGTCGACAAGGATGGTAAGTTCGCGGTGTTTTGGCAATTTGTCTGGAGCGTTTTTGGCGATTCTACCGCATATATCTGGCTAGATTTGTTTTCGTTTTCTGGAATGAAATTTTTAGGAAAATGATAGTGTTTTCGGGTAATTTGTGGCATTTTTGGGTAAATGGTGATGTTTTCAGGTAATGCGCACTTCGACGTGCCTGTAGGACAGTTCCAGGCCATACACGTGGGCGGAAAATTGAATTAAATGAAGTGCCAAAGCCAGCTGAAGACCTCCAGATGTAAAAGATCCCTCGTGCAATTTCCAACGGGCCAAAAGAATTTAGCAAAAGTTAGCTCCTGACCACAAAAGTGTTTTACGCGGCATCATACAATATATCCTTCGTTTGGTAATTCTTTATTCTGAGTATAATATTGATACTTTTATTAACATTATTGCGGTTATTATTATTGTTTTAAGTTGTCATAAAAATGCATGTATGTACTTACAATTAATAAAAGTTAACACTGCATGGATATGTTTAATGGTTTATGTTCGGTATTGTAACCGTCATTATTATGCAAATGGATGTTGAAAGTAGTGGAAAAGCTGGTGATGTGGAAAATTTGGGTGAGAAAAAATGTCTTTCGAGGATGATATGGAGGGTCTGATGGGTTTTCTGAGATTTCGTTTGTCACAGTCGTCAATTGAGGGGTTTAGTCTTCGCGTGAATCGTCTTCACGACTGTGGCTGCTGTCGTGACTGTGACCACCGTGGTGATGACCGCCATGACCATGGTGGTCATAGTGTCGGCCGTAATCGTCTCCGAGCGAACGCTTTAGGGCGCGGATTTGCTGGCGCACTTGATAGTACGATAGCGTCATATTTGTCTTGATCATGTGTATCTCCTCGACAAGCTTTATCTTCTGTTCCGGAGCTCCTGGAACGAAAACGGACTGAAGATTCCATTTTTGGCGTGAAAAAAACGCCGAAAGAGCGTAAAAACATAGGGGTGTAGCAGCGGATAGCGGGGTTGGCAGGTGACGCGCGATGATCTGCTGCGGGCACTGGTCGTTGTGTGTGGAACGCCCGCCAAAAGTCTGGGTGTCTAACGAGTCTCTAGCGTCTGGCAGTCTAACATTATTTTGGCGAAATGTCGGATGCGACATTTTTGTCTAGTGCGACATTTATGTGTGGTGCGACATTTGGTACGGTGCGACATTTGGATGCCGGAGTGCGACATTTCTGTCTGGTGCGACATTTCTGTGCTGGTACGACATTTGACCTGGTGCGACATTTGGATGCCGGAGTGCGACATTTCTGTCTGGTGCGACATTTCTGTGCTAGGTACGACATTTGATCTGGTGCGACATTTGTGTCCGGCGCGACATTCATATGTTGGGTACGACATTTGAATGTTGTGCGACATTTGGAAATCTGATATTTTTCACGTCATTCGTCAAAATTTGAGATTGTTTTTCAAGTAGGTCGTACTCTAGAGGCTTGAATGTTAGCTGGAGCTCAGATTCACACTGAAGTGCGGACTAGAATCCACCTAGAATCCAGAGCGAGGCAACTTTTGAGTTGCTGGCGTGACTAACCTCGATTTTTCATTCCCAAGAGCTTGACTTGATATTCGGCTTCGTCTTTAGCCTCTTCAGCAGCAACCAATTTGTTGTAAGCATCCTGAAAAAAAAACGGAATCAGCGCAATTTCGCTGCGTAATTTTCATTTCAACACACGGTAAACATTCCGTCCCTTGCTCAGATTCGCTTTCCTTGAGTGGTTTGTAAGGGTGGCTAGTGAGCTAGTCCATTTCCGGACGATTTGTGAATCGTCCGGGAAGGGGCTAATTGTCGGGGTGCGACATTTGCATTCGTGGATTGACGATACTTTTGTTTGTTTATTTATTTATTATTTTGTTTGCTTACTTGTTCGCTTATTTATTTGTATTATGGGATATATTTTGCTGTTCGATTGCAACTGAAGTGCAGCTAAAAAACTGAAGTAACCTGGACGTTTTCTGGGAGTTTTTGAAGCAATTTCATCACTTCATCCTTCACTGCGCTTCGCGGATCGCTTCTGTCGCGTTCGAGACGTCGCAAATCGTTTCTGATCGCTTGATCGGTGATCATATCACAAAGTTCATCCAACTCGAGAAACGAGCCTTGCACATTCAGGCTGACCACCAGTGAGGTTAAAACCACGATAGTAAGCGCGTTACGCATCGTTTTGAATTTTGATTTATTCGTTCTTTGTATAATTCTGTAATGATTTTAACGTTTTTGTGCGAAGTAATAGAATTAAGGCAGATGAGACTGGGGAGATAGGGGAACTGCGGGCTTGAATCCGAGTCTAAGATCAGGTCTGAAGGCGTTGATGGGGTAGATCCTTAGCGAACGAGATAGACCAAAGCAGCTGCTGAAACTGATTGTGAGCTGGGTAACTGGACTCTGCTTTATATGGTATTGGAAACGGCCTATTATTGGAAAGTATAAAAGATAAATTCGAGGCGAAGTAACAAGTACAATAGGTAAAGGGTAAATGAAAAACGACAATGAGCTGGTGCGCAGTAAAGGCAATGAATTGAGACCGATTTGAGTGTATAGCAGTAATAATAATGGCGAATATTAAAGAATAATAATAATAATAGTGCGTGAAACTGGTAATTTTGATTGATTGTATGCGATAACGTTTTGTAGTGTACAAAAATTGTATTGTATCGTTTTTAAATGAAAGGGATAATGCGTATAGAGAATGGTGAAATGTTTCGGGTGAAGTGGAATGGGTAAGGTAGGGTATAGGTGAGGGGGAGAGGAATTTAAATGGGGAAGGGGAGGATTTAAGGCAAGGGGGGGGTTAAGGCGAGGATACAGCCTGGGAACTTTAGCCTGAAACTTAAGAGCTTTAGTTAGGGTTAGAATACAGCCCAGGGCTTGAATTAGACGAAGGCTTTCCAGTAGGGTTGTAATAGGAACGACTGAATTGTCAGGAACTGAGCGGACCATTTGTGGGTGTTTAGTAATAATAGGAATTGTATTTGTATGGTGTTGTGCATTGTATGCGGCTGTTTATGGGTTGAATGTGATTGTTTGATATGATGAGATGAATATGAGAGTGTTCGGCGATTAATTATGCAGCAGAAATTGTTTAGAGCGGATTAAATGCCTGATGATATGCCGTTTGCGGGCAGATTTTTGGTCGTTTATTCATAATGCAGATCATGAAATTGGTGTTTGTTTATTGAAAGGTGTTTTTTTCGTTGTATTTTGTTCATTTTGTATTCGACGTATGGAGAATGTAATGATGGGAGTAATAATAATAACTGGAATAGAGCCTTTTTTGTGTTTTTTGTTGTTGCAATCAGCAAATATATTCAGTGGATATTGTGTGATGAGCGAGCTGGATCGTCGTTTTTATGTGTTGTAATATGACTGTATTGTATGGTACTGATGGCTGTATAGAGTAATTGGGTAATTGTAGCAGTAATAATTACGCTGACAGTGAAAATATGGATTGTTATAGGGAGAACGGCAGTAATATTAGTGTTGTTATTATGACGCATGTAAAAATTAATCGGCTTTGGGCTGAATCATCGCAATTGCTAGGGTAGCGGGTGATTCAGTGCGTTAATTTGGTTGGGAAAAGCAGGGGCAGGGTGTGATATTGGGTGGGAAGTGACTTGGAACCGGGGTTTTTGTGGATTTTGGGAGAATATTTCCCGGGAAAGCATCCGAGTGACTCCGGGAAGGTGGATTGGTGGACCAGGGGTAAGGGAAATCGGGAAAAGACGTTAGTCCATGGGATGATTCGGGAAATCGGTTTGATGATGCGGGAGATATAGGTGGTTAAAGAGCTGCATCTGAGAGTCTGGGAAGTTGGAGTATTGGGCTGTTTTGTGCGGTAATGATCAATTTGTGGCGAATCGTCCACCAACTATAGAGGAGGAACTGCGAACCGGTACGAATAATGCGAGTGGTGATCATCATCCTGGGCATTTTATGTGAAAAGTCATCAAAATTTTTGGATTTCACTTTTTAGTTCTCTTTTTCTGGGAGAATTTTCATTTTTTTGGCGGAAAACGGTTTAGTCTTGCGGTTTTCCAAGTGGAAAATTTTCAACTTTCATGGAAATTTCTCGCGTTTCGAGAAAATTTTGCGAAATGACAGTCGAATTTAATGTTTTGATGAAGCCTAAATGACGACGACGAGTGTTGTTGTTAAACTGCTCAAGCTTGACGTGATATGATGTTTCGTGAATGTTTAGTGCATTTTTTTGGGGTGATTGGAGAGTTTTGTGTTCATTTGATCGTTTAAATTTGGGTTTTTGTTGTGAAATAGTGGAAATATTTTGAATATGAACGGTGTTTCGAGTGAGAATTTATCATTTTTAATTGTTTTGGTGTAGTGGTTTTGAGGTGTTTCGTAATGAAAGTGTAGCGTTTTAATGCTGATGTCTCTAGCTGATTTGTTTGTAGTCGTGTTGATCTGCAAGCAGTTTATAAGTTTTGTATATCTGTGGGTGTACAGTTTGGAAGTATTAATTTGGTCGTATTTTAGACAAAAGCATCTGATAGGGAAGAGATTTGGGTAGAGGAGTTTCAGACGGGTATTTTAGGTTTGTGCCTTCTTCCCAATTGTAAGTAAACACCCTTCCCGTGGAGTTTGGGTTTGGGCACTGAATTTTCGAATTGTTTTGAAGTAAGTGGGTAAATTTAATTTTTCAGACGACATTTAATTTGGGTGCTAGCAAGAGCAGAGACGAAAGGAAACGAAAGAATCGAAATGCTGATCACGTTTAAGACAATATCACAGGTCACTTTTCAGATCGAGGTGGATCCTTCTGTGACGGTGCGTTGCTTATTAATTAATTAATTAAGTAATTAGTTAGTTTGTTATTTATTTGAATTAGTAAGAAATTGTTCCAGATTGGTCAGCTGAAAGCGAAAATAGCAACGGAAAAAGGCGAGGCAGAGTATCCGGCAGATGCTCAAAAATTGATTTACAATGGAAAGGTATTAATGGATTCGGTGTTTATTTTGTGTTTTTGTGGAGAACTTTTATTTTTTGTTATTACTTTTATTGTTATTATTGTTTTTGGTTATTATTTATTGTTGTTATTATTATTTATTGTTGTTGTTATATTGGGGTAATAACTGGTTTAAAGGGGGAAATTTTAGATTCTGGACGACGCGCAAACTGTGGAAGAGGTGAAAATAGACGCGGCGAAATTTGTCGTGGTCATGGTGGCGAGAGTAAGATTTTGATATTTATTATTGTTGGGCACTTGTTTACTTTGAGGGCT
The DNA here is from genome assembly GCA_035041965.1 of Anisakis pegreffii. Classification (NCBI taxonomy): domain Eukaryota; kingdom Metazoa; phylum Nematoda; class Chromadorea; order Rhabditida; family Anisakidae; genus Anisakis; species Anisakis pegreffii. The sequence continues at coordinate 102,238 of JAPYMA010000414.1, forward strand.
CCGCACGCGAGAGAGCACGCTCGCGTATAGCAACCAAGGCCACGCCTATTGTTCATGGCCTCAGCCTAGGTGTAACCTCAGCCTCATATTGTTATTTTTATTCTCATTATCATACTTTTTATTACGATTAATTTTGCATTTTTTAGAAGAAAGCGCCTCCAGCTGCAGCCTCAAAGCCTGAGCCGCAAGCAGCCGCACCGCCTGCCGCTGGTGCGGCGGCTACGCCCGCGTCCGGCTCCGTAAGTGCGCAAGCGGCTCCAGAAGCGGCCGCGACGACCACAACCATTAAAACACCCGCAACGGCGACCACAACTGCAGCGGTGACCGCGAGCGCGACCGTAAGCGCAGCCGCCGGCGCAACGGTCCCATCGAGCGGCGGCGGCGAGGCGCAAGCGGCCGCGACGACGACAACGGCAGAACAGCAGGCGGCCGCCGCAGCTGCGCAACAACCGGCGGAACCAGGTATGTGTTTGGTTTGGAGACGCCAGACATGGAGACATTTGATGAGATAGAACAGGTTGGGAATGTGAGGATATGGCGGTTAGAGATAGAGGCATAATTGAGAGAGTGTTGATATTGATGCGGTTAGAGGATTGGTTAGAGATAAAGACGAAACTGAAAATATTTAATTTCAGAGCCTCTCACGGCCGAACATGAAGAGACCGTACAAGCCATAATGGCGATGGGTTACGAGAGGGAACGGGTGAGTTCGAAACTAAGCCTTAACAGATTGAAGCTGTTAAATTTTTCAAAAAAAAGACGGAATTAATCGAATTTCAGGTAATACGCGCACTCCGCGCGGCATTTTTTAACGGAGATCGAGCCGTGGAATATCTCTGCACAAGTATACCGGATGAGGAGGAGATGGCTGGCGTTGTCGAGGGTGAGGAAGAAGCTGAGGTGGGCGCTGGTGGTGGTCACGACGTGCCGTCGGATGTGGCCGGTGGCCTCGAGTTCTTGAGGCAACTACCGCAATTCGAACAGCTCCGTGAACTGGTGCAGTCGAATCCGGCGATCCTCCCGCAGATCATACAGCAAATCGCTCAGTCGAATCCGGCCTTGATGGAAGCGATACAGAATAATCAGGTTAGCTTTGGGTGGGTTTTTGGGATGTATAGGGTTGATCTTGGTCGTTTTCATCGTGCACCTTTTCGTTTCAGGAGCAATTTGTAAGCTTGCTGAACGCGCCCAATCCGGAAGGAGGTGCCACGACGGCGGGTGATGGCGCGACGGTGCATGGACGAGCGGTGGGCGGAGCGGCAGGAGGTGCGCGCGCAGGCGGTCCGCGTACGGTCTCGATTCAGATAACTGAGGCAGAGCGGGACGCAATCAATCGAGTAAGTTGACGCTGCCAATGAATTTTTTCACGGAGGCGTGGCTAAGTTTTGCCACGCCCATTTTTGTAAAATTTCAATCAGTTGATTCCAGTTTGGCCACGCCCGTCCCGCGGTTGATTTCAGCTAAGCCACGCCCATCTCTTTTTCAGTTGAAATCAATGGGTTTCCCTGAACAACTGGTAATAGAGGCGTATTTCGCGTGCGATAAGAACGAAGATTTGGCAGTGAATTATATATTGGCGCATATGGACGAGGTCGCGGTGAGTTTTTTGCTGTGTAGCCAATATTTTTAATTATTTTGGCTTGTTGCCAAACTTATGAGAAGTTCAATTTTGAGGCGGAATTCGACGCGTTAGAGCAACAAGGCCAAGGCGGTTCATCGTGAGCGGCGCGTGTGTCCTAAGAGCGCCAAATTCAAAAATTCAACTCATCACAACACAGCAGCACTATATCCACCACTGTCATCATCAAACGAACACCGCTGGCCGTTTTCTTACAATTAGTGTGTTAACATCGTTTCACTGCCAACCGTCTCACGCTCCTTTCTGAGGTGTTTTTGCTCTTGAAATTTGTGCTTGTGTCATTTACCCACCCCGTTTTCCCACTACTTGGCTGAGCTGTCTGTCCTTTTTGGTGCCAATTTGTCCAAGAGCCTCTCTGTGCTCTCCCCGTTCAACTCCGTCTCTCTTCCGATGCAAGGCCCTGTCTCCGCCTCTTTTATTGCAAGCACCTCCCACTTTTACGTAAGCTCCGCCTCTCTGTTTTGCTACAGTCTCAATTGTTTTCCGATCGAAATGTGCTTGTGAGGATGAGTTTGGATTAATTCTGAGTCTATTGATTGATTAAGAATATAATTATAATGCTGTGAAAGAGTGTAATGAAACTTGTTATTAAGGTTGTTGTAATCGGAAGTGAGTTGTTATTATTATTATTATTATGATTGTGAACGGACGCTTTTGGATTTTAATCGATGTTTCGAATCGGTTATTATTTTTATTATTTTGATTAATAATCGAGTGTTTTTTGATGAGTGTTTTGGTTTTGATTGAAGTGATACATATTTTTAATACATCGGTTGTATTGGTGAGCAGTGACTTGCGATTACTGCTTATTATGATTTTTATTATTATTATTATTATTATTAATGTTATTTTTAACCGTTGTGAGTAATAATATCGTTGTTATTATTATTATTATTGTTGGTGATGTTGAATTGGCAAAACGGGTGAGGTCTTGAGACGAAATACGCTCGGGATCCCGTGAGAATATTTGAGTATTTGGATCTATTTTTATGATTAGGTGGCTAATTTGAGTGTTTTTAGGTAATTTTTGGTCATATAGAAAAAATATTTATTTGGTATTTTAGAATTTAGGTACATTTGAGCGGTTGTGCAACACCAACCGGGTTTTATGCTGCATCAGGTGGCGGCGTGTTTGGTTTGAATTTGAAATTTTGGCAAAGAACCAAGCATCGTAGCGAGTTCCCTTTCCGCCCGTCTCTATGACCAGTGAGGATGATGCGCGGGCGGAGGCAGAGCGTATTCAGGCTGAGCGACGTGAATATGTGAAGAATATCGGGATTGAGTATCGTTTCGGGTGTTATGAGGTAATTTTTTGTTTTGTTGGAACTTTTTTTGGTGTGACATTTACCAACTGCGCTGTTCGGACTGACACTGAGTCCAAAATTATGTATTGTTCCAGGAAAAACGACCAGAATCGTGTCAGCTGCTAGCCGAATATATGGAAGCGATCGAGAAGAACACCAAAGCAGCCTTTCAGCTGTTCAAAAGCAATTGCGACCAATACGACTACCCGAAAAGTTGCTACAAGTATGCGATGTACCTGCTGGCCGGGAAAGGTAAGTGGACTTCCCCAGGAATTTTGGAAAATCTAAACTGAGTAGGTGTGGAAATATGCTGGGAATATGAGAGACGAGCAGAGATAGAAAAGGCGTATGGAAATTGTTTCTTTCGTTTCCTTAGAGTGTGAGCCAAGTCTGAAGAAAATGATCGAGCCGTTGGAAAAAGCGTGCGAGGCGAATATTCCGGGTGCGTGTCGATATTTGTCGTTGGTCTATTGGAACGGTGAGCCGGATCGTGTGGCCGACTCGGAAAAGGCGGAAAAATTTATGAAAAAGTGGGTTGGCGCTTGTCCATTTTTTTGAGAAATTTTTGGAATCTTTCCAAATATTGAAAAATTCGAATTTAAACAATTTTTATGTGCTTTTTCAGAGCGTGTGAGCTGGAAGACTCGCAGGCATGCTGGCTCCTGAGTACATGGTTCATGGGTCCTACACAGAAATTTGTGCATGCCTCCACTGTGAAGAATGAGGTATGTATAGGGATATATTATTTATTGTTATTTTTATTTATTATTGTAGTTGGTTGCTTTTGCAGTGCTTATCTATTATTAAGATGGTCTCTTATCCTTCAGGACAAAAGTAGAATTGGCCAATTGCCAAGGCGTATGGATCTCGCCTTAGAGTACGGTATAAGGGCATGCGATCTTCAGGTGCCCCAGTCGTGTGCGAACGTAGGAAGGTGGGTGGTTTAAGTGACATGTTTTGGCATTGTTCCAAATCATTTCAGAATACTTGGAAGGGTTCCAAGAATTTTTGAAAAAAAGTTGGAAAGGTGCCAGCTTACTAACAAGTAATAATAAAAATTGTTTTAGGATGTATAAACTGGGTGATGGTATCGATAAAGATCCAGACAAGGCGAAGGAGTTTTTGGAGAAGGCGAAAGCGATTATGACGAGTATTAAGGAACGAGACCAGCAGACTGGGTTCACTGGTTGAGGGCTTGTGGCCTGGTTAATTAGGCTGGCCTGGTGGAAAGCAGTCGTGTGTTGGGTAGTAGTGCTCTTAGAGTTTTGTAGACAACACGGCCTTTGACCCGGACGGGTCAGATTCCACGTTGAAAGTATTGATTCGCTGATTGAAATTGTAATTTTTGATGATGTTTAGAATAAATTTTGAAGTTTTGTTTTTGTTTTTTTTTGCAGATTGCAATTTTGCAATCTCATTGATTTGTTGTCTGTTGTTTTTTTTTCGGGTGAATGTTTTGTACGGAGCCTGCAGGATGAGTAGTAGTAGTTGTTTTTATTGATGCATGCAGCAAAACTCTTACACAGAGAGCATAACGGAATGAGTGAGGTGGAATGAATCTTGTTCGATGGTGTTCTTGCTGCTTTGCCAGTGTTGCTGTTGTAGACGGTTGTGGTCGGTCGTGTCTGTGGTCTGCTCTCGTCTCTTGTCGTGTTTGATGTCGAAGTGTCCGTTTTTAGCAATGGATATATGGATTGATGTGGTGTACATTGTTCCGATGTTGTCGTTGTCGTTGTATGGTTTGTTGCTGTGTGCTGTGAGATTGTCCTTTTGCCGTACGGGTTCACAAATTGCATATTACGCAGACCTACAATTGCGGTGGAATTATTGCGAAATGATACAGGTAAGCTTTTAAATTTTTAGATTTCACCCGTTTCATTGACTTAAGTTAAACTTAATTGAGTCGTGCCTGGTGGATTCGCCACAGGTTAGGTGGACAGAGAAGCAGAGTGGTACATTGTCTAGGTTTAGATTTCTATGGAAAACATTGCAAGTGAGCTCTTTGAACTTCCTTTGTGGGTGGGAAAAGTAGTGGGGACGGGAAACAGAGATGGGTAAGCCAGTTGGGTAAGTTACCTTGTTGTTGGGTAAACCGTTGAATCGCGATCGGCCAAATCCCATCGGTTGAACCCGGCTGAGTTGGCCAAGTCGGAGTGGAATGTCTTCGGTGTAGAATAGTTCGACGAATGTATTTCTGTTTGCGTTGACGTGTGATAGGATTCGTGTGTTGTTGTTATTGATGTTGTTATTATTGTTAGTATTATTGATCTGACGAACCACTGTGAAGAAAGGATTTGCGTCAATTTCCATCTTAATCAAATGTTCCGCACAAAAACAGTCAGCCTGAAATATCAGTCCTTTCAGAGTGGGCGATGGCCGGCCCAGTGGGTTACGTGACGGGTTAGCGAGACCTGAGGTTGGGTTCAGAGGCCTGAGGTTGCTCTTTTGGCGATTTTGTGGGGTCTTGGCAGGACGTGAATACATAAATTTACGAATACCATCGAGCCTTCTTTGGTGACCACAATTGTCACGTAGTGTTGTGTGTAATTGCAGTAGAAATCAGCGAAATATAGATTCGTCTGTTCTGGACGTTCAATTAGACGTTCGATTGGTATGGTCAGACGACGGTCACCGAAAAATGAATAGCTGCCGCCTCCGAAAGAATATTGACTCCATAGACGAGCCGCGAAAAATAGTCCTGAACAGGTAGGATTTGGTTATTTGGGACGGACATTTGATCCCGAATGGACAGTTCGCCATGTGGACGTTGCTTCGAGAATTGCCGCCCGTGAGTGTTGTTTGCGTAGGTGTGAACCGGGGTACGAACCGCCCAGTTGGGAGCGAATGTCCGCGGCAAAATTTTTCATTTGGTCTCCCATCTAACCTTTGAGTTTTCCGTTGATTGCTGACGCCTCGTGTCCATTCAGGTCTTTCAAATAAGTGCGCATCAACCCTCCGTGATTATTCTGCAAAAGTAACTAGCACTTTGGGTGAAATTTACCCTCGGCACTTTGGAAAATTAAGATGGAGCGAACTCACCTGAATGTCATCGAAGTATTCATGTGGCTTACAGCGAGTGAGGTTTGTTAATTGTGTCATTTTTTGATTCGACCATCGTGTCGCCTTGTTGTATAGTTCAGAGAGTTCGTCTTGTGAGAATACTTCAAAAAATACGATGTTATACTTCAGTGATCTAAGTCGGGGTTTGAGAAAAGATATAAAGGGTAGAAGAAAAGCCTGTGACACTTACCCACCCCCGTTCCTGCCCATTTCCAGAGGGAAGGTATCGAGTGAGGCTTGGATGAGGCTAAGGGTCAGAGGAATACTGTAAAACTATGAGCGGATTGTTTCTGGAGACGTACCGGTTCGAACGGTTGTCATGCATCTGGCTACCACACGATTTTCGCGGTTCAAGTAGACCACATTGATCTGGAATAAAATAATATTCAAGGGAAGAGGATAGCAGGCAGCTCTCTCACCTGATACTCGAGTCCAGCTCGAAGTGGTCCAAGCCAAGTGTAATATTGGTTGCCCAAAATTCGTTGTGATGTTTCGTGTTCCTTGCTTAGCGCAAACGCCCAACAGGTGTAATTGGATGCGAACTCGTCTGCAAAAAAGAAATACCAACCGGAATCCCATCAGAAAATCGGTCAAATGACCCCGCTAGAAAGCTGCCACCCGTCGGGTCATAACAGTAATTCAATCGGATACGACGGCTGCAGCTCGGTCGGATGATATGGGTGGATTTTTTCGGGTGTCTGAACGAATCCACTTCAGAGACTGAAGAGTCTGAGGTCAGTTTTTATGTGTTTCTCACAAACGTTGCCTTCTTTCATAAAAAGCATAGCGTATTGCAGCAGGCTTTCCTGAGCCACTACCTTCTGGGAGGTACCTATTTGCTGGAAAGAGCCGTGTCGGTCGTGTCCATATGACCAGCGCTCGCGTTGAATACGCACGTGTGGTGATATAGAGCTGCTGGATTTGCGTTGATTCGGAATTTGAATTCCCGCCATCGTCTCGAGATGGTTTCTCGCCGAATCCCGATTGAAAATCGCCGGCAAACGGCGAACCGCGATCGCATTTTAATGAGGATATAGAGCTGCCTCTGCGTCTGTTGTTGTGGTTGTTTTGGTGTCGTATAGCGGTGGCAGTGCTTTGGGGCGATGAGGTTGATATCTCCGGTGCGATCATTTTAGAGGTTAGTGTCTATAAAATGCATAAGATTTATTTCGAGGGTTCAGTTTTTCGGGTAGCTGGGTATCTTTTTTGGGGTTATGGGTAACTGGATGGTAGTATTCCTGAAACAAATATCGGAAATTTTAGTGATAATAATAACAGTAATGATAATAATAGTAATAATATTTGCAGGTCTATTCTATTTTGCCGGGACCAGCGAGGACTGTATGGTGAAAGAAAGGCGAAAGGAAGAAGGTTGAAGGCAGAAGAATGGGAATCATAAAGCAATGAAATAATCTTTTAGAGCGAACAGATTGATAGCTCTTATAAACGTCAATCTTTTGATAAGATCTGCAGTGGAACGCTTTAAAGTGCTGATTCGACGCTTGAAAAAATTTTTATGTGAGCGATCGAACTGAAAAAATAAAAAGAAAACTGTAAGCTTCTCGTTGATATGTCTTCGTTTCTTTGTTTCTTTGTTTGTTCATCGGACGTGTTGTGCATGAAACGTTGTGTTATATCAATAGTAACTATGAATCAAGATGTATTTTAATGTATGATTTGATATGTATTACACACACATTTATATCAATGTATATGATGGTGTAGTATCAACAATATGTTTAATATACAAAGCATTAGGCAATAAAGCACTTTGATATTAACCAAAGCCGTAAAACATCCAAAAAAATGGTAGTATAACCAATTGCAGATGACGTGTAGATGAATGAAATGATAACCGAGTGATAAGGGAACGTGACAGGAAGCGCAAGGAGCCTTATGATAAGATAGAGGATCAAGAATTATAATCCGGTTACTGAAATCACCGAACTTGAGGTATGTCTTTAAAATGATTACTCGATATTAAAGAAGTATGGTATTAGTATATATAGAATGTGCTTTGGAGGTTGTGGTCGGTTAGCGCAGTGGTAGTATGATCGCTCTGCCTGCGAGAGGTCGGGGGTTCGATCCCCGCAGCGTCCGCTGGTTTTTTGTCGTGAGCATTTCTTTTTTTTAATTTCAAAATATTTGCTCTATAGTATTTGCAGTGTGATCGCTTGATATTCCCTCCAAAAAGTGCTCTCGAGATCAATTTTTTCTTTCTCACAATTTCGCGCCAATTGTTTCCCTCCTTTCGCGCCATTTTTCAGAGCTATTTAAACTCAACTCGTCAGCGATATTCTGCATTGTTATTAGTTGATGTGACTGCGAGTGGTTGGTTGCTATGGTGACTTGAGTGAATTATTTCGTTTCGTTTCGTTGTAATTATGCACCGATAGTGTGCGTGTGCAATATTTTATGTGTAAGCAGTACATTAGTAGTATTTATTTTTAGTATGTACTGCTGCTGCTGCTGCTATTATTTATAGTCACCATATCTTATTATTGTTCAGTTTTTATTTATTATTATTGTCAGTATTCTTATTATTGTTATTACTGTGATTATTATTATTACTTATAGTTAATAGTTTGCAGTTAGGAAGTAATATACACCTGTCGTCTGGTGTTCTGATGGATTGGTTTTGGATGGATTGATTATGAAATGGTTTTGCTATCAAATTGATTATCAATTATCAGATTATCAATTCAATTATCAAATTGATTATCAATTATCGGATTATCAATTGAATTATCAAATTATCAAATTGATTATCAATTATCGGATTATCAATTCAATTATCAAATTGATTATCAAATATGAACGGAGTTATAAGTGGAATTGCAGAATAATTTTGAAGAAACGGATAGATCTAAAAGGTATTCATTCCATCTTATATATTCTATCCATCGCTATATGTGCATGCGTTATTGACTTTGTTTATTGTATAGTGATTAGTTATTTTATTATTATTGTTATGTTTATTGCCGCTTTAATGATATACCATTTTAATGATACATCATTTTATTGTGTACAGCAGAAGCAAATTACTGCAATAATTCGTAGCAAATGGAGAGTTTGGATTGATTGCGATTGCGTGTGGAGAATATAACAACCAGTTTTTTAGTGGGTAGTGACTGACTGACTTGACTGACCGTTTTGGGTGGGAGCTTTATTGTTTTAGGGTAGTTGTTTCGAGTGGTTATTGCTTAGCAGTTTTATTTGCTTTATTATTTTTATTGAGATGAATATGATAAGTAGAAGTCTCGGGTAGTTGGTGTTCATTTAGGTATTGGAGGGGTAATTGGAGTGATAGTGATAGTGATATTAATAATAGTGATAATAATGATAATCATATAATTGATGTAATGGTAGTAATAATAATAATGGTAATGATAAATATGGAATATCGGTCAAAATGATATAAATCAGGGAATGGAATCGAGTCATAATGCTCTAATTCTTGAGAGTCTTTAATTTAGTGTTGTGATTGATATAGTGGTTATGATACATTATGATACATGAGGGTATCGTGTGAATGAGATAAGATCTGTATATGTTATTGTATATTATAATGTGGGGTATTAATGGTGATATGGAATAATATAGAATAATTATAGTGATAATAATAATTATAGTAGATGGTAGTGATAGTTCTGGGGGTGAGCGTGGCGGTCTTGATGAAGCGAATTTTGGGTATAGATAACTTGGGGGCAGGAGGTCTGGTCGTGATTTTATGTGGGTGTGGTGGTGGTTTGGGACGTTGAAATGAACGGAGTGGTGGGTATTTGTGCTGATGCTGAATTAGTTTTGTGGAAATTGTGCAGTAAAGTGGAGATTTTTTCGTTTTTTTCGAAAATTTGAAAATTTTTCTGTTTACTCATTTTTAGTTTACACATTCGTTAGTGGATGGATGGATGGAATTTTGCTTTGGTTTGGAATTTGAAAATTTGGAATCGTATTTATTTCCGTTCCAATTTTTTTGTTGTCGTTATAAAAATTTGGCGTTTTACGTCGTTCCGTTCCATTCGACGCGTTCCATTTGCATTTGAGTTGAGTGATTTGCATTCGTTTTGCGTTGCTTGACGTTATCGGGTGTTTGAGTTTGGGTTTGAGTGAGCGTAGAGAAAGTAAGTGAAGGAAATGAATCAAATTTTTGAAAATAGGCGATTTTTTTTTGAAAAATTTTTAGAATTTTCAAAATTTCTCGCGGACATTCCACCAAAATCAATTGGAATTTTCTCATTTTCTCACAGATTTGCTATTTTCTGGAAAAAATTTTCAATTAATGTAGTAAATAGTGGCAATAATAATAGTGGTAGTAGTGAAATGAATCCGCCGCAATTGGTTGAAAAAATTTGCGATTGTAAATTCCTCAGCAGCAAATTTTTGGTTCCGAATCGACTAATTTGATTATTTACATTTAATTTTGAATATATATTTATTATTTGATATTATTATTTATTATTATTTATATATTTATTATTAATATTATTGTTCACGCTATCTGCGTCAAACATCTTGGATAGATATCACAAGCGAAATCGCTTCATTTGAAATCGCTCGCATTCTTTTCCGCACACTATTTTCTTGCAAGGAATTTTTGTTTCGCCATCTCTCCCCGTTATATTTCGCCACTGTCGAATTCCTTTCTTTCTCTCTGCACACGCTATTTCCTGTGCTGTTTCGTCTGCTCCTCTTGAAAAGACGCGCACTCTAGGTGAGACGTTCAGGTGGCGTTTTGCAAATTACAAATTAAACATTTTGAAATCAAATTGAATGAATGCGCATCGCATCAGCAGATGAGGTTTGTTGATATTAATGCGTATTGTCACCTCTTTGTCTCTTTCTCCCGCTCTCATTCTCTAATTCTCCTCTTTTCTCGTACTCTTTCTGCGGGTCCTTTGGCTGTCTGGTTGTGTTCGCGTTTGAGACAGAGAGTTCGCTCGTAATAACCGTATTATGAGAGTTAGGAGGCACTGGCTAGGAACGGTTGAAATATTTTATTTGGCCTGAAATTCCCCCCTGACCCCTTCCTCTCGTTAACTCTCCTGAAATATACCCCCTGACCCCCCTTGACTCTTTTATCCTGAAATATACCCCCACCCCCACCTCTCACTCCAGGGGGGTGAGATCCTAAAATTACTTTTAGGTAGCCTTATCCTATATCTCATATCCCATATGCCTTATAGCCTAATTGTAAGATATGCTGCATATCCTCCTCCTTGTATATCCTCCGTGTATATACATATCCTTTTATATCCTCCTTGTATATCCTTATATATCCTCGTGTATATCCATGCTCGTTGTGTTGTATTTGATAAATCCGTTTGTTAGTTTAGGGATTTAGGTTTAGTGCATAGATGATAGAAGAGTGATTATAAATGACGCATGAAATTGACATTGGATATTTGGATATATATGTGCGTATAATATCCTATAAAGTGGGAGAGAGAGATATGAGTGAGTGGTTTTGAGAGGGAGAGAGCCCACTAGCAATGGAAGAATATAGGCTGATCTGAAATGACATGACTATTAGATCAGATTCAACGCAGGGCACAGATTGGCCATGTGAACATATGAATCCAGTAGACAGGAGTGGTCAGTAGGGAGTGACCACTGCTGGTGGTAATGGTGAGTGACCGTTTGGTGACCATTTGACCACTTGAACATCTGCTCGTTTTGATCTCTGTACTGATCGATCTCATATGGACTTTGGCTGAGGCTTTAGGCTTAAAAGGTCTTCTCTCGTTCGCCTTTTAAAGATTTGCTCAGGCAGTTGTGCTGAATTGTTCATTGCTGAATATGATGCTTTTCCCGATGATTCCCCAGGGAATTGGGTAGAGTAGTTTTCAGGAACATATCGGGTTTTGGGAAGGAATGTTTACCCGTTTTTATACTTTTCACCGTTTGTGATGCACTATTTCGTTTAGTACTTTTTGTGTGTTTGCACATTTTATTAGTGTAGCTATAAACGAGTGCGTTTTATTGCGTTATGATTTTATTTGTTTGTTATGTTTATGTTTTAACGTTAAGAGCGTTAATGCGACGGCTTTATTGGTTTGTTTCTTTAGTGGTGGTGGTGATTGACCTGGATGGTGTGGTGGGGAGTAGGTCGGTTGATTACTCTCCAGACATGGATCTTATGAGCCGATCATGATCCGATCCGATCATTCTGGCCAGGCAGATGGTCAATTTGACTGACTGCTCAGTGTCTGGTGGGTTTAGCCGCTTTTGGTGGGTAGACTTTACATCGCATTCACATTGAGATTGTTCTGCAGCAGTGCGGTGGTGTGTAGTGTAGTGCTGCTATATTCGTGAAAATTATTTAATTTGATAGGTTTGATTATGTCATTATCATTTTTATATTGTTATCGTTATATATTATCATATTATCATTAATATTATTATTATATTATTATTATTGTTATAATTATATTATTTTGAATGTTATTATCGTTATATATTATTATATATTGTTATTTTTATCATTATTTATTATTATTATTATTATTATTATGTCTATGATTAGTGTTATTCGAAAGTAAATGCGGTTTTCTTTGGTATCACGACGGGCAATAGTTTCTATTTACATTGCTTACTAATGCGCTCGTAAAATTGCGACGTTTTGAGCGACGTTATTTGAATTTTTTATTTTTTGTTATTATTATTATTATTGTTATATGTATGATAATAATATACACAATATTGATGTTATTTAATAATATATATCGATATTAATATTATAGATTTATATTATTATAATAATAATATATAATAATAAAATGAGGATATGAATCATAGCACCGTCAGTATTTATTAAAATTAAAAGAAACCTTCTAACGTTCAACGAAAATGACACCTTTGGCGCATTTGTTTACGATACGGGATGAGGATTTTGATAGGTAGTGGCTTTGGTTATTATTATTGTTAGTGTTGTTGTTATAGTTATCGATATGGAGATAGTGTGCCTTTATGTTGGCGTGGTGTTTGGACAGAGACACGAATCGACGGACTGTATTATATTTTATTATTATTGATATATGCATAATTATAATAATTAAAAGTATCAATGAGAGGGACGTTGAAATGGCCTTGATTATAATTAATGAATTGAAGTGGAGTGAAGTGGCATTCGGACTGCTTGTTTGGGATGGATTGTGAATGTGGATAAATTGAGAGGAGTGCGGGGTGATTTCGTATGCGGATTTGTATTCGATTCGGTGGTCGTTTTGATTTGGAATGTATTTTTTAGAATGTTTTGATGAATTTAGAGCTGAAATCGTGATGGAGATTGAACTGGATGGATGGTGGGGGGTGTTTAGAGGGGATATCTTGGGAGTTGGAAGCAGCTTTGGGGGTTTTCGAAGGGTCTAGGGGGATTTTTGGATGGTTTAATGAGCTTATGGAGGGTCTAGGATGGGGTTTTGAGGTCTAGGTTCAAGAAAGTGTATGGAGGTGATTGGGTGATAGAGGTGAATTGTATAGATTTTTTTTTTGGAGACACGATGAGATGCCTTTTTTGTGGAATTTGAGAATTTGCACGCATATGGTTTAAAATACTATGATTAATATTAGTATTAGTATTGGTTTTTGCGGTCAGATTAGCATTTTGAAATATTTTCGGCATGAATGTATTCCATTTTGGTATTTGATGGCGTATAGAAGGTATATGACAGATGGGTGGTTATCATGCGATAGCGTGTATTGGAATGCCTTCGTTATCATTGAATTGTGTTGTTGATAAAGACTTAAGAAGGATGCTTAAGGAATGGGCATGCTTTAAGATTAGAGGAAGGGCATTGCGCTTGATGTGCTGACAGTATTATTTATTTATTTATTGCTGTCTCTTTGAGATTTTAGGTGATAGTTTTGGTTTTTAGTTGCCTTTTGCTTTTTGCTTTACGTGTTAGATATTATATAAGAATTGTGTCGTAGCTATTGCAGCAAGAGTACTTTATATATTTATTCGTCGTTTGTGACTGATTTGTAATGTTGAGTTGTTTAACGAAATGAAGTAATAGTGATCGTATTGTATTGTAATTGTAGTTGTATTTGCAGATTTTGTTCCTAAGCATGCAAAATAATTCTTTGGGTGAAAGCGACGAAGTGAAAGCGGCGCATGGAAACGCATACCCGGAAAGTTACCCACAACTACGGGTGGGAAGTTTGTGGTCAGTCACGTCAAACGGTTTCGGGCAGTTTCGGACAAGCGACGAAGAGGAACAGGGAAGAAGACGACGGCTTGAGCAGCCAGCGGCGGCAGAGTCGGGTAATGAGTCGAGTGGCATCGGTTCCGGATCCGGGTCCGAGCCTGGACCTGGGCCTGGGCCTAAATCGCCGTTGACTTCGACAAGCAGCATTGCAGTGGTGGTGGCTAACCCCGAGAGCAACACTGTAGCTCCATCGGATACAGTAACCGGTACTGTAAATACAGTAACGAGTACAGTAATTATCGACGATAGCTTCGCCGAGTATCGTCAATTTTGTGCGAATCGTATGCGACGTCTGGAACGCTACAAGAAGGCACGAAGTTTTTGCAGTGGTTTGGTGCAGCCTGGTGCTGATGAGGTGGGCAGCGCTGCCGATTCGACCCTGTCGAGCCTGGCGGCCACCTCGTTGAGAGGCCCTTTACCGGGTCCTGCCGGTCTCAGCAGCGGTCCCTTAAACTCAGCGAACCCTAGACGTGGCCGATGGAGACCTGCCTCACTGGTAGTGATGGGTGCTGGCGATTCACTGGAAGGCTTGGAGTTGCAGAAACTAGCCCAAGTGCAAGCCCAGGCCCAAGCCCAAGCTCAGGCTCATCAATTTGGTATTAACTTAGCCCCGAGATGCCCTGAACCACCGCCCCAACCACCCCAGCCATCCCAATCGGCTTATGGACCGATTTTATCGACAGATTTCCCCCCTCCACCGTTGTTTTGCGGCAGTTCAGTGGAAACTCGGGAACTGTCGGGAATCCACGTTCCCGAGCGGTCAGGCTCGAGTTCTGGCTACAGCTCAGGTCCTAGTTCGGCTCTAAGCTCGTATTCAGGCTCTGCGTCAAGCTGGGCTACCCAAGAGCCGCCTAAACAGCCTAGGGAACAGGGAAAGGCTCAAATTGAGGTGGGCAGCCGAAATTTGGGCAGAAAAGATACGGCGACAACGGGAATGAATAACGCTAACGATAGTATTAATATTATATATAATAATAATTATGATGATAATATATATAATAATGTATATAATAATAATAATAATACCAACAATAATATGAACTACTCGAATGGAAATAATACTATACAAGCCAATGTGGCGCCCACTTCACAGTTTGACTTGATACGAGATAAAATGGTTAGAGCTTATTTGTTATTATTATTTATTTTTTAGGGTTTATTATTATTTATTATTAGTATATTATTATAATTTATTGTAATATTGGCTACTAGTACTTAAAAAAGTCAAGATATTAGTGAGATCGTTTGGGAGATTTGGGAGATCCTCTTGAGATATATATCTAACGGTGTTGAGCTCTTAATTTCTATCTGTGCTATAGGATGGATATAGATATGGTTTTTGACCTCATGGGGATTATAGAGCATACCTGAATTGTTAATTAGTCTGCGTCCTTACCTGAATTATTAATTGACCTGTTTAGTTACCTGAATTATTAATTTACCTGTCCCAGTTTACATTTGAGTAAGTGTAATCGAAAGCATGCATATTACTTCAGTTTCAAGTAGTTTTTGTTTTGAAGTTATGGGTAAGAGAGCAAAATTATGGGTAAGTAAAATTATGGGTAAGAGAGCAAAACGGTTCGAATAGCCTGAACAGAAGAGGATATCCTAGATGTTTAGATGTAATAGGTATGAGAGAGGATGATCTTAATCCCTTACTCTTACGTCATATCGTTTTTCGCATGTGTTGTCCTCGAGTCTATTTGTCTCTCGTTTTGTGATCGGTGATGCAATTGAATACTATAGAGGCATATAATACAGCCATTATATAAGAATAATACCATAAATGTAGATATAATATCGAGAGAATAATGAGCATATCGAGTATCTCAAGTAAACATTTCACATTTTGTAATTGAAATCTGCTGAATTGATGGTCTTCCGTGATTGTTTACTTACTATAATACTTTACTTGTGTTATGTTGTACCTGTTATGTACGCAGTAACTGTTTACATGAAAGAGCAGGCAGCATTGTGTGTGAATATGATCTGTGTATAGTGCTGTTGTTTGTTCATACTTATGATGCAATTTGTTTGCTTATTTGATGTTACTTACTGCTTAGACAGAAGGCTGATACTTGACGCGTAATCTAGACCGTATGGGTTGTTGTTTTGATGTGATGGAACGGTGGTATTGGGACAGGGAGATTATTGTATGATGGGTGTTGTTTCGGTGGATTTCGGAGTGGGGATTAGGTAAGAGGGATAGGGTCAGGGAAGGCTTTGGAGAGGCTTGAACGGGGGGGGTTGGTGAGGGATGAGCGGGTTCAGTGAGTTCCTTGAGTTTGAGTTACTGTTTTAAGGTGTATTTTATGTGTGGTGTTACTGTATTAGTACTGCAGATTACTGTAAGTAACTGTAAAAATTCAGATATCATTAATGGAGAATGACGTGCAGTTGCTACAGCAGCTGCTGGCGCTGGGCGATTCTATTCAGCAATTGAAACGATCCAATTCACAGACGCTGCATTTTGTGCGCGAAAACAGTACTTCTGATGAGGTTTTTCGTTACTTTTGTTGGATATTTATTATTGTATATTATTATTTATTTATTATTATTATTATTAATGTTATTTTTAATGTTTTCAGGAGGAATGGCCGTCGCCTAAAAAGGCACAGTCACACAGCTGTTTAACGACGGCCATCACTAATCTCTATGTGGAGGACCAGCCGAATAATGATATCAATAGCAATAATAATAATAGTAGTGATACAGATGCAGATAATCTAAATACTGCTAACGATAATCGTGCGAGTGATATTATTAATACAACCGCGACAATTACTATTACTAATAATACTGCTGATAATGATAGTAACAATTATAACAGTAATATACAGTACTTCTCGCGCAAAAACTCTGTGTTGCGTATACCGATCCCACCGCGCAGCTCGAATCGTAGCACTATGATCAAGAGAATGGTGAGGAATGGTTTTGTTCATTTGCTTTTTTGAGTTTTATTTATTTTTAGTGTTATTTGTTGTTGTTTCAGGCTTCGCGACTCTCATCTGTGGATGGCAATCATCCGAAATTATTTTCACCTGCGTCTCCGAATGCGATCACACCGACTTCCGGACCTGACATGGCTGACAGCGGCAGAAATAGCGAAATAATGACGGAGAAATTTGGCACGGGGCCAAATTTGTTTGTCGGCGCGAATCCAGTGCAAAATTCCCGCCAAAAATCTTGTGCTCCTGCAGCAGCACAAAACTGTTGCCGAACCGCGGCAGCACTAAATCGTGGTGCTGGTGGTGGAATGATGGTGGCTTATACGGAGGGAGAAGAAGGCGATGGTGGCCAGGGTGCCGGTGGGGGTCGTCTAAGTATTAGATCGTATGGATCGACCGGGTCTAGCGTTGACTCTAGTCCGAGTCCTACATTTCTGCAGTACACTCCTGCTCTGGGTGAGCAGCACGCCCACGCTGCGACCCATCCCCTGAATGGGCTGCACCATTCGGCCCACCAAAATATTCTGCTGAATGCCGCCGCGAGTGGTAAATGTAAATGAGACCGCGTAAATCGAGTAAACAGAGTGTTTCGACTTACGCGGATTTGGCTTGCCCTAGTAGAAGATTTTCTGATGCGATGATGCGACTTCGGTTAACGTACACATACCTGTGATAATATTGTTGTTGTTTTGCTGTTGTTGTTTTTATAGAGGGTTGGTAAGTGTCACAACAACATTTTGGATTTTTCATGAGACATTGAAAGTTTTCATGAAAATTTCCATTGAAAACTATTCATTTCAAGCGAAGAAAGTTTGGTGCCCGGATAGCTGGTGATCCCTTATTGTCAGGTCCCTCAGTGTTTTCGAGGAGTTTTGGCCGAGTCAAGCGATAGGGTCGTAGCTCACTAGTCATTAGTCCAAAGCGTGGGAACGAAGTGTCCGGCGGGTACCAAATGTCCTAGGCTCTGGAGGGTGCATTTGGAGACTGCTTTCTATCTTATTGCTTGTGCATGTTATTATTGTTACTATCATGTTCATTATTATCATATTTATTATCATGTTTAGTATTACTACTAGTATTGTAATTATTACGATTATTATGTATTGTTATCTGCAGCAAACTTATTCTCATCTGCAGCATCCAGCTTATTTATTACTCTTAAACGCCTTAGAAATGAACGACATGGATTGTTAGTTGCATGGTTAAATGTTGCTGCTGCAGCTGGTGGTGTTACTGATCTGATCGTTAATATTTATCAGTGAGCGCTGTGTGATCACTCACTCACTGATTTGAGTTTGACCATATTGGATTATTGATTGATGCATCCATCCGTCTAATCGATTATCGGTGTTGATTGAGCTGGTGCACTTACTTGAATTGTGCTTGAATCTGCTGCAGCTGGATTGATTGTTCAGATAAATTGCTGATTGATTATCTTAATCCGACAGACATATTCGTTGGTTGGTTGATGTTTGAATCAGAAACACGTAAATGATTATTCACTGATTGAAGAAGCAAGCAATTCACTGAATGTTATTAATAAAATTAATCGTTGCTCTCTTTTAACAACTTAGAAATTTGGCGATGATCTTTACAGGTTGGCGATTAAGTTTTGTTGTTGTGGTGGTGGTGGTTGTTGTTATTTTAATCAATTGATTGAGTCGAGGTGATCATTATTCAAGAGATTTTTATGCTTAGAAAATCATTGAGGAGGTGAAAGCGTGTGGCAAGCTTAAGTGGGAAATGAGATAGCTAGATAGATGTAAGTGAATATATTGCGAATGGAATGTTGATTAGGTAAAACTCAGTTCAGTTACGAGATTCGAATAGAACTCTTATTGTTTTTGTATGATGTAGTATATTTGAGGGTGGTGGTAAAGCTAACGGTGCATCTCGTTTATTCGCTTGATTTGATGTAATTGAGCAGTTTAAGCATTGCTTTGGAATAGAATTGCGCAGTTATTTTTAGGTTGAAGTGAGTAAAGAGATGAGGAGTGGAGTCTCTTTGAATATTCTCTGATTGTGAGACATTTTATGTGCTGATTTGTCGAAAAGAGGTAGTTTTTAAAGTGATATTTTGCATGGTAATGTTTTGGATGGATGTTTTGGTGATGAGCAAATGGATGTGTGAACACGAGTTCATTAAACAATACGGCGCTGTGCCATTAGACGAGAGGAGAGAATTGAGTTTGAATGAAATTTGTTTGGATTTGCTGATTGATGAGTTAATTGAATGAATATGAATCGCTTATAGGGGTGGACTGTTCGTAATTGTTAAGAAAAGCTATAGGTAGGTACGGATTGCGTGCAGATTGCTTGGTGCGGACTGGTGAGATGGAATTATGTTTTGAAGGCGGAAATTTGAAGTCATAACAACAATAAAACTGCTTGATAATTGTTGTGAGTAGATAATGGTTGTTGTTGGAGGGAGCGGAGAGCAATTTTAGTTTTGAGAATTTCGTTGGTTGATCTTTTTTTGTGGTGGTTTCAGTGATGAGGATTGTAGACGTAGAAGAACACTGACTTGAAAAGGGAACAACAACTAACTGAGAACGAAGTTAAGAATGGCTTATAGCATATGATGTTGTCTAGTGAGCACTGAATCGTGTGCAACATGTTTTTTGTGTTGGTTTGAACGGGCTGAATAGAGCATAGAATGATTTTGCTAGTGTTGTCGTCAATCAGTGCATGCAGTGATTAAGCGCAACGGGGAGGAAGGAGTGTTTTATTTTTTGTGGTTAGGTGCAATGAAGTGAGAAGCATGAATATAAGTTTAGCGAAGCGGGTGGGTGCATTCGAGAATGAGATTGAACTGAAATTGATTGTGGTCATTGCTGAAGAAATTTGTGGTTGGCTGCTGAATTGATTCGCTGTTAGTGAAGGTGATTGATTGATTGATTGATTGTTATTGTTGTTGTTTGATGTGTGATGATGGTGTTGCTGGTCAATGATATGGACAGAGTGCATTTATTTTATTGTAGTTGTTAGTTAGTTGGCTATTTGATTTGGTTAGGGGACGATGTGTGATCGAGTTGAGTTTAGATTAGTGATGGGTTGGTTGGTTGATTTTATTTTGTCGTATGAGAACAACATGGCCGATTTGATTTGACTTAAGCAAATTTTGAATTGTTTGTTGAAAGTGAACATACACTTTGCATTGGTATTTTCAGTAAACTAAATTCAGTCTAATTGGTCGTTTATTATTATTATTATTGTTGCCATTTGAATGTGGTGAAATATATGTGATAATTATATTGAAATGATGTACAAGGTGATTTATGAGGTTTATGATTTGGTTGGTAATTAGTGTTGAGAGGGAGGGGAATGATCTGTAGAAGAGTTACTGGGTGAGGTTGGCGGTTTGAAGAGGGATGAGTGAGTTTGGACTGAGCGTTTTTGATTTGATGGTGTCTTAGAATTAGATGTGAATTGTAATTTGGTGCAGTTGATAGACGGTGATTGTTGCTTTTGCTATTTTTATGGTGCGTATGTTGAGGGTACGCTGTAAAAGGTTTAGTGCTGTGCTGTTTATAGAGGTAGGACTGTTTTGAAGAAGGAGATGAGATGAGTGCTTAATCGAATGTAGATGTTTAGTGTTGTTATTGCACTCGGGTAATATCCACTGTAAACTGTAAATGATAGCTAGCAACCTAGATGGATGCATGCACGGATAGATTGATGAATGAATTGAGTGAAAGTACGAGCCAAGGACTATACTCATAATGAAAATTGAGCGATGTGGATAATCGAATCAAATTTTCGAATAAATAGAACATGAACAATCGGTTCGTTAGGAGGGATAAAGCAAATGCGACTGACTTGTTGTTTGTTGCTTATATTCAAGAATTTGGTGTGTGTGTGTGTTTAATTGGTGATAATATGATTGAATTATGTGTGTACATTGTATGTTTATGCGTTTATATACAAGGCGATGTGATTTGTAGGGTTTTTTTGAGCAAATTGGTAGATTTTGTGTGCAAAACATAGAGGTAGAGACGAGTGAATATCAATTACTGTTATTCAGCAATGAAGTAGTATATGTTAAAGAAGGATGGAAGCATGCTTGATTTGATAATGAAGGTGTTGTATAGCAGTGTTTCTCAGGTTTGCAAGCTGAATTGCCGATTTAATTTGATGAAGGTGTCATTACCCCGTCCCTCCCGTTTTACTCTTTCCATGCACAACGCCAAGAGCGAACTGAAAACCGATCCGGAATGGTAGCATTCCATCGTACAAAACAAATGTTACATCGCCGACCCCTTCAGTACTCTCAAATTACCCAACCAGGAGATGATTTAATCTGCCATAAGAAGCTATACATGGTGTACTTGCATGGCATGTAGGTAATTAAAATTCAGATGGTGAAGTTGAACAATAAAGAATCTGGTGGTTGGTGGAAAATAAAGCGTTTGAAATATGGTGGGTGGTTCACATTCTGATAGCATTAGTATAAGTATTATAGGTAGTAGTAGTAAGTAGATATAATGGTTTTGACAAGAGGTACTGCTGCAGTAGTAGGCAAAGAGGAGCAGTGATGATGAATGGATAGTAGATGTGCAGCTCTTCAAACTGATATAAAGAGGGATTAAATTCATTTGATGTTATTGAATCAGTGAGTCAAGTCGGGCTGGGGTTGTTTTTTGTTCTGGGTTAGAGGCATGAAGAAGTCGTCATTGGAAGGATGAATGCGGCTAGTTGATGTTGCTTGATTCGTGGCATAGTGATCATGGATCGTGTACATCTTATCTTATCGTGGTGTAGTGCGTATCGATGTGACGACCATTAGAACAGAGCAAATGAGGCATAAGTATAATAGCAGTAGCAATCTGCTGCTTACTGCTACGGCTTAGTTGCTCTCCTTTGTCGCATCTCACATAGCATCATCTCACATTCGACTATTTTTGTTTTATTGTTTAATTAGTGATTGTTGTTGTGAAGTAATCTTATGGGTATGGGTTCGATTGCTGAATTGAATTATAATTGCTTAATTGGCTGACGGTTTTCAGTTTAGGTGAGTTGCCTTAGCATCCCCCTCTAGTGTTCGGGCGTGCTATATTTATCTGTGCAGTAGTTTATTGAAACACCATGCCATTGGTAGCATTGATAAACTATTAGATGATAACTTAAAATTAATTTTATTGCTGTTATCAACGGCGGAATGAATAATTATCACTTTTGTGTAAGCAAACAGTATTTATTGACAATTAAAGTGAACTGAATTGCCTAATGAATGTTGTGAATTATTCAATGCCCAATTCACGTAGCGTGTTCGGGGTGCTCATAGCAAGCCTACTACTGTATCAGAAGTTTTGTTGTTTATAGCGGCGAGGGAGTGTGTTTGCAAGCAAGCATTATGAGTGCGCTGATTCGAGTTGAAAGTCACTGAAGTCAGTGGCGAGTTGCTTAAGTAATTTGTGTGCAGTGGCATTGAGTGCAGTGCAAAACAAATTAATAAATAATAATGAGAACGAGAATAATAGAATATTGAATAAGTTTTGTGAATAGACTCGATCGGAAATATTCGTTAGTTGATGCGGAAAGTGGATTGGGAATTGTTTTAGTTGGCTTTGTGGTGCTGCACAAAACTATTGAAGCGTGCTGGGTAGTGACCGCGAATGATTGTTATATTGTGATTTTGTTTTTTGGATTGGAATGATATTGTTGCTGCTGCTGCAAATATAGACTAGATGCTGATGGTGGTGATGCGTTGAATGTTAGAATTAGATATGATTTGTGCATAATAGGACACTGAAGTTGTAACTTGTGATGATTGATGATCACTTGAGTAAAAAATAATCAGTTTATGAAGAAATTGGTAGAATTTGCAGTGGGATTTGCAGTAGATCAGATTGCAGTTGAAAATCGATTGAAAGTTAGTTACATTTTGTGGTTGTTATTGAGCAGTTAATCAAGTCATTGATTAGGTGGTAAGAGAGCGAGACGTTTGCATGGCAGTAGCGAAAAAAAGCGATAAAGTGGATGTCGAGGAGGTTATTTGATTGGCGATAGGGATGATGGATATTGAGGCGTTCAGTTGGAGAGGTTAATGAGATTGAAAGGTTTTTGACAGCCTCTCGAGGTGATCGCTGCATTCCTCATTGGTAGCAGTAGCAGGATGTATGATGCAGTAGAATAATATTTACAGGAGAATAATATTGTGCGAATTAACAGCAATATTAATAATAGTAATAATAGCTGCAGTAGTTAGTTGTAATTAGGATGTATTGCTTGTTGCTATGATAATTAGAGGTGTTCTTTAGAATGGTTATTGTATTGAGTGTGAATGGTTACTGTTACAAGTAATTATATGACATTTTGACGTGTCGCGAGCGATTTTTACGAGGATTATATGAAATATTAATGCATATTTAGGTAGAGATTAATGAAGGACTAGTTTTGGCGTTTGACTGAAGTGCTGTGGTCATTATTTAATAACTGAATGTTGCTGTGATGATGGTGCGGTTGGTCATGGTGGTGGTGGTGTAGGATCTGGATTCTGGAAGCAGGACGAAGAAACTCGAACAAGAACAACTCGAAGATCTGATCTTATATTAGATCATCTGATTGATCGTTATTTGATCATCTGATTGATCGTTTGATCATTTACGTACTCTTTGCAAAATGTTCGTCAATTGGGCACTACGTTCGGTAAGGGATTCACTGATTCAAGTGGATCCTCTAGCAGCAGCAATCGCATATAAAGGTCAGCGTAAAGCAATCCCGACTTCGGCCATTTCACAAACTCCACTGCTGCTGCAGTTCGCGCCGTTTGGCACTGCAACACTTGGTTAGTTCATGGCATGATAGTGTTGTGTTGTCATATGTGAAACTATTGGGCGTCGGGCAGATACTTGCTTGCCTGGAAGACGGAACGCAGAAGAATTGAGTTGAGTTGAATGCATTGACGACTATCGAGGACAGTGAACTTTGAAAGGAGGGAGAGGTGTATGCTCAGACTGTCACCAACTGAGTGCAATCAATCAAGATTTCAAATAAATGTCTTTGAATAAGAGACATGAGCTGCAAACATGCTTTATAATAGATTTGAGTGAGTACTCTTAACTAAGTTTAAGTATTATACTTACTGATGAATGAATGTTTGACACAAGCATTAGTAAATTTATTGCGCTGAAACAGTAGAGCAGATGAACTCTATTCATGGCATTTAAACTGAGTTGATGATAATTATAATAATCGTTAGTGATAACGGCGATAGTGCGAAGATATTTGATTGCTTATCTGGGTAATTGATGAGCTTGATAATTGATATTATAATTGATTTACTTACAAACGAATTTATGCCTCGTGCATAATATCAGTTAGATTGTTGGTTGGTTGGCTTTCACTGATCTGACTAGTAAGTATAAGTTGCGATTGTTGCATGTATGTTATTGTTGAGTGGATTGGATTGCAGTCGAGTGAGTTTGTTGATGTGATTGAATGTTTGTTGATGATATATAGCTGTAATGAGTTGATCGGATTAGGTGAGTGCATCGAGATTGATTATTCGGTTATGTATATGTTTATTTTAATGTTATAAATTAAGATGAAACAAATAGAGAATTAGTTGATTGGTGCAGAGGAAGGAGGGAGGACACTAAGCAGAGCTTGTTGTTTCATTGATGATTGATTGAGTGAATAAGTACAGACAGCAGCAGCAGCAGGCAGCATCTAAAAAGTTTTGATTTGGGATTTAAGTGCGATCCATCTGTAAATGCAGTCTGAAGGAAGTAGGATGGATAGCAATAGCCAGTAATGACAGAGCAATGAGATTGAGTGATAATTGCTTGATTTCATGCTTGATGATCATTATGACTTGATGCATTGTCGTCTTTGTATAAACAGATGAAATAATTATTTGTTGTGGTGGTGCGGTGCCTTCAGTGGTACTGACTGATGGATATGAGGTGATGCTCATGAAATGAGCTAGGTAGATGTTGGACTGGACTGGACTGGATAGCTATAGCTGGCGGAGATTGATGAATGAGGGAGTGCACTGCTGCATGTTATTATTCTTATATAATCGAATTACGGATACAAGCAAGCGGCTGACTCTACTTTACCTGGTCACTAGCTTTTCATATGCTGTATATTGGATGTATGCACGTGATTATTTATTATCTACGTTCCAAAATGAGTGAACTATAAAAATGTGAATGTATATATAAATCATATAAAATACGGATTTATATGTTGTGTGTGTGTGTATTTTTGTAGTGAATAAAAGGAGTAATTGTTTTTGGGTGGGTGAGTAATGATAATTTAGTGTTAATGCGACTAGTGTTGAATAGAGCAGAGCAGAGCAGAGCAGAGCAGCTCTATCATTATTGTTCATTCGTCATTCATTTGCTCTCAGCAAAACTCAGAGGAGTAATTGAAGTGTTCAGTGAGCAATTGCAATAGTCCTCATCAGATTCATTTTTCATTCATTACTATTCTTGCTTTATTTGTCACTTATTCAAACACTGATATCAATCGTGTACTCTATCGCCAGCAGTCTTAATAATTCACTGCTTATGATTATTTACCTAATTACTATTATTAGAACGATAAAGAAGCAACGCGTTTGTTTGTACTCAGGCAATCTAATATAAATATTTTGAATAATTAGTTGATTCATCAAACATATTCATTCTATTATTTATTCATCGATATATTAATCACTATTCGATTAATCACTATCAAAGCATCGAGTACACGAAGAGAAGATCAGTGCAAAAACTGATTATTCATAGCGTAATCATTTAGTGGTCTCTATTGACTGCTCTTATTTGAGGCGGTGGTATCGTCATTATTATTATTGTTATGCTTTATTCATTATCATATTATCTGCCTGTTAGTTATTCATTGATTTCTTGATAATAGTCAATCTGATCTGATCCGGTAGATCGTTTTAAAGTGGATCTGTTAAAGTGAAAGATTTGCATTCAGAGCACATGTGCATTGTCATTACCTTTGGTTTGACTGTGACTGAAGTGTGGTTGTAATTAAATGCCTTGCTGTTACTAATACTAGAGTTGGGTATTAGACTGAA
The DNA here is from genome assembly GCA_035041965.1 of Anisakis pegreffii. Taxonomy (NCBI): domain Eukaryota; kingdom Metazoa; phylum Nematoda; class Chromadorea; order Rhabditida; family Anisakidae; genus Anisakis; species Anisakis pegreffii. The sequence continues at coordinate 128,433 of JAPYMA010000414.1, forward strand.
CTGAACTGAACTGAAGTGAATAAGGGCTGTTGAATATAATATCAAAACAAGAATTAACAATGCTACAATCTGTATCAAAACATCTGATGACTGAGCATGGTGTTGCGGACACGTTGAGCAGCGAGCAGCGAAAGATCTCGTCACTGAGCTCATCTGCTGCTTCAGGAGGAGGTGGTGCAGCTGCAGCTCAGAGTGCTACTGCTGCTGCTGCATCTACGGCTGCTGCTGCTGCTGCTGCTGCATCAACAGAACAGCAACAGCAGCAGCAGCAGTCATCAGCATTCCTTCGTGAAGCACTTTTATTGACACCCACGTGGACGACTGCTGCGGCTGCGTTTGGTATACCCACATCATTAACAGGTTCGATTCGATTCGATTCAGATCGGATTAGCAGTTCACGTTGTGTTGTGCTTGATTATTCATTCGGTTCATTGCTCTTGGAACAGTGCTTTGTGCTGATTATTGCATTGTATTGGGTTGGATTAGATTGGATTGGATTAACAGCGGTAATTCACAGCTACATTGCTGTGCGTGCGCTGTTGCAGAAAAGAAGCGGAGCAGCGAAATGAAATTAGTAAATAAATGATTTGGTGGTATATTTTGGACATATATGGAGATGAGATTGAGTGAGTTAACAACTAGTCATTAATAAGTGACGACGACGCATTGATCTGTTTAATGTGTGGTCATACGATAGATAGATAGATATACTGAATGAGATGGTAACTGATAAATAGATGAAGTATCTATTACAGTCAGTCGTCAATTGTTAAATATGAGCAGTAGATGTGCATTATTATACGGTAGTAGTGCTGTTTAATTGCATCATTGAGAGTGTTTGTTGATAGTGAAGTGTGAATTATGTTGGTTGGTTGGTTGGTTAGATAAGAATCAGTGATTAGTAGATGTTAATTTGGTGCGAGTGAGCGTTATGTAGTGGTTATATGTTGTTGCAATGTTTATTCTTATTGTAACTTAATTTGAACGTAAAGGAAGTGGGGTGACCGATAAAAGACTGTATTGGTAGTGAATAATTAGTGGTGCGAAGTAATTAGTGAAGCGTTGTGGAGGATTGTATTTTGAGAGTTTGTAAGTATGAGAATAAGATTTATATGTGACAGCATTTGTTGAGAGATGTATCGTGATCAAATCTCATCCACTAGAGATTATTGCGATAGCATTGTGTTCATGTAATGATTTGTGCAAGCTTGATTGTCAAATGGAATAGTTTCAGATGAGTTGCGCTAGTGACATAATTCATTGAGTTAGTCAGTTAGATAAACAAGCCATCAGTTGGCAACTCCCTCGGGATATGGACATTGGAGTTGCTTTTGGAAAAAATGAAATAAAATATGTGTTGCATTACTTGTATAAGAGGACGATTTGAGTTGGTTCGTTCATAAATTCAGTGAGTCGTCATTTAAGTGGAGATTTGCTCATGTAAGTAAGCAGGCAGGAGGCAGCACTCTGAGTGTTCTTGTGATGATGGATGCGGTGCTTGTGTTTTGTTGCTGGCAAATAGAAGATTTGTTTCAAATATTTTATTGCTCGTTTCATTTGTAGCTGTATATAGTTTTGTTATGATTCGAAGTAATTTGATAAGTTTTTTGTCGTCATCATCATCATCATCACATCATGGCGTAGTTGATTTGCTTGATATTCTGCTCGATATGAACTAGGTTTGTAACTAACCACTTGAATAACTTACCTATAACTTGGTCTTATTGGTGTAGCATGTGTTGAAAACTGATTACTTTCCATATGCAGTTGCCGTGGGTCTTGATTGATGTGTTCTGTTGTGATTATTTGATTATTCGTTTATATGAATAGATTATTCTATTATTATTGTTGACAATGAACGCGTACTAGTTTTTTAGTTATGATATTCATTGCTCAGTGTATTGAGAGAAGCAAAATGGATGGAGTGAGTTGCTGGCGAATAGTAATAAGGAAGTGTAGTCGTTGAGAAGGGAAATTGTTTTTGTGGATGAAAAGAATTTGATTTGATGCAATTGAACTGTATTGTCTAGTGCTGCAGTAGTATAGTGTATGCGTAGGTTGGTTTCTATTTTGAATTAGTTGCTGATGGGGATTGATTGATTGGAGTTTGATTTGAAGAATTTATTGCTGATTGTGAGCAGAAACGGTGTGAACTGCGGTGTGTTGAATGAGAATATGAAATGATCGTGAAGTAGTGTTGTGGGTGTGTTTTGCAAACAACTTTAGGTTATTAGGTATTGCTGCAGTACTTTGAATGGAGCTAGGGGGAGTGGGTTGCGATAATTAGCATGACTGGGTAGGGTAGTTTTTTAATGAATTGTTGAGTTTTATAGCAGCAGCAGCAGTAGGTACTTTGAGACGAGTTCGAAATGAATGAGCGGCGAATGAATAAGCAATTGAGAATAATCGCTCGCGTAGTAGTGATTTATTTCTTTAAAACACGACTTTTTGTTTAAAAGTGTGCAAATGAGATTAATATATATTTGGAATAAGGACTTGATATATGAGGAAAAGGAGCGATTAAGTTGTAGTTGCATTTGATAAGGTTTATCTTAGCACTAATATCTATCCAAGAACGTCTCCTCATCCACGCATCCGTCCAGCTATCTGTTTATGCATCCATTTCTAGCTGGCTAGGTCCATTGGGCCCGTTGAATTGCAATCAAAATCTCACTAAAATTCGGTGTCCCATCGGGAGAATTCATTCGCTCTTGATTGAACGCTGTTCGTTTACGTCTAGAGTGCAGTGTCACCTTTGCATGATAATTTATCATCATGGATGCACTTATATCCTAATTTTATGAGTTTGACTTTCTATCTTTAGCCGTTGGTTTCGTTGCTCATATACGGCCAAAGATAGAAACTCATAGTGAAAATAAAGTATGTGTGAGTGAGATTAATCGGTGACTCCACTGAACAGAAGGGGGACGGTGAAGGGGAAGGTTGCATGGGAGGGAGTGATACGGTAGTTGGGGGAAAACTCTGATTGAAACAGAAGATGACGTCGGGACGGATGAATGTGGTTGAGTGGATGTGGATGTGGATGTGGATGGATATAGATGGATGAATAGAAGTGATGAAAAAGGATAGCATGTGGAGATAGATATGTTGGTGGATGGATGGATGGATGGACAGATGAATGCTTTAGATTTGGTTTCACCGATTAAGTCGTTGGGCGCTTTTTCCTTATTGAGTAATATGTTGTTGTAATCGCATTCGGTGCATGCGCCGTTGTGTTCGTTCTCATCTTTTGAATAGAATATCACATAAGTTTTAAACGGGCATTTTTTTGATAGCAGTGAAAAGCATCTAGATATGGCAGTTCAAAAATAAGTGGCAGTAAGAGCATCTTAGAATTTCTATTTTATATGTAGATGAGATAGATGTAGATATAATAGATAGACGAATGAATGCTGAATAAATGCAAATACTTGAGTAGATAGATGAAACACATACATATATTTATATTTGCAGAATAAATGCATGGCTATAAATAAATATTTATCTGTGAATGTGTTTTCGCTGCTGATGAAGTTGTTTGATATGATATGAGCTGCTGATGAAGTTGTTTGATATGATATGAGCTGCTGATGAAGTTGTTTGATATGATATGAGCTGCTGATGAAGTTGTTTGATATGATATGAGCTGCTGCTGCTGCTGCATGAGCAACAAGATATTAATTGTAACTGAAATACTTTGATTTGATGTTGTTAAATTATTAGAGGTGGTGGTTGTATGGCAGGCATTAGTAGAGTGTGCATTTAATGCTATGAAGTGATGAAACGGTGTTTTTTTGTTACTTACTTCCTTATTCGCTGCTGCTGGTGGTGGTGGTGGTTGGTTTCAAGTAAAGGGTTGTCCTGGATGCATTCATACACTTAAAGGCATGCAGGCAGCATCCATTTTTTGTGTGACATTATTGTTGTTGGTTCGGTTTTTTGTTGAAGGGCTGTGTGGCTTTGCAGCTGCCAAGGCCATTATTTATTCTTAATTAATTTCATTTCTTATATTGGATTTGTGACGACGATTAACTGTAGCTGAATCTTTTAATATGAAATCTTTGAATTGAGTGGTTGTAGATGGGTTAGGTGAAGTAAGTACATACAAGTATAATATCAAGGAACGGCGGTAGTATTGGTCTGTTGGCATTGCGTCATTGCATATTATGTTTAATATAAGATGAAACAAGCTTGCTCATATCTAGTTTTATCTTAATTGTTAGCATTATTGTTGGTATTATTATTATTATTATTATTAAAGTGATTATTATTAATTGTAAGGTTATTATAGCTAATATTGTTAAGGTAATGACTGCTATTAAAGAGATTATGCTGTATTGATGCAAATGCCGTAAGAATAGCATTGCATTCCCATCGGTGTTTTAAGTTTTGTGTTATAGTCATCATTATAATGGTGATCGTTAGAACGGACGGCTGCACTAGTAGGCGTTGGCTTATTTGTGGCTGCTCTGTGCGATTGTCATCATGATAATCGTTATCATTTGCAATTGAGTCTGTGATTGAGTGAAGGTTATGTCAATGCTGAGGCGCAACAATTAGTTATATTATATGATATAGTATTCGGTTAAGATTAGACGTTGTTGCTTTACCTAAGCATTAGTAGATGGTGGCATTTATCTGATGTGACATTTATCGTTAGTGAATTAATGAGAAAGCAGTTTATTGAGTTTATCAGTGAAATGGAGCGTGTGCCGATAGATGATTTGTTGGTGTAATTAAGTAATTTATTGCTGATGGCAATAAACTGCTAACCAATAGCCAGCCGTGATGCTGCTGTATCTAAACAAGCTTAGCTGTGTCAAACTTATCAATAGAACGGCGTTTTATTGAGTGTTTTAAAGTTGAACGCCTTTAGGTGTGTCTCTGAGTGAAGCGTGTAATGATATGTGATGATGATGATGATGATGACGATGAATAGGAATAGTTTATCGTAATGCAAATTCATAGAAATGAGTTGAGTTTTTGGTTGTTGATAATGAAATTTGACTGTATTGAGAATGATAATGAGATATGTGCAATGGATAAATTTGATTAGTGGTTGTTTGTGGGTTGATGGCGTTTTCGTTGTTGTTGTTCGATGATTTGTGATGATGATGAACGAGTTGAATGTTTTGAATCAGATCATAAAGAGGAGACGAGAAGATCTCGTGTAAGGGACGAACAGAAGGAGATTAAAAAAGAAGGGCAAAAAATAAGGCATTTGGATGTTTCTACGGCGATTCTGGAAGGAATGGGACCGCGAACGGCAACTGCAAGAGGCCAGTCGATGCCATTCCACAGCCACAGCTCAGTCACTGCCTACAGCAGCTGTAGCGGCCTCGTCACGTAAGGTGACCGTAATCGGTGCTGATCTAACGGCCACAACAAGTGCAACTCTTGCCACTACTGCGGCCACTGTAACGCCCATTTATGCGGCACTTAGGAGGAGCAGTTTCAGTGCTACTGTTAGTGATAATGCTACGGTTGTTACTGCAGATGCGACTGCAGCGAACGTTATTATAACAAGTACAGCAGCAGCAGCAGCAGCCACTATTGCTGCTGATACAGCCACTGATATTCCTGATATTGCGAACGATATCGAGCATTTCCTTATAGCAGGTATAGTCATGAACATGAGCCATTGCATTGTTATTGTTACTACTGTTACTGTATTTGCCTTACTTTACTTCGTATTCGCCTTACTTTACTTCATCTCATTCATTTCAACTCGAAGGTGAGTAGGTGGTGCACGTTGTGTATGTAGAGCAAGGCAGCAGTCATACAGCTATGTAATAGCGGTTAGCGTTTAACCGGAAGCATTATTACTAAGTTGAGTAGAATCTGATTGTATTTCATATGCGGCACGGTGCATTACTGAGGTAGTTAAGCGATGAGTGCTATTTGATGTGACAGGATGCGGAGTGAGGCACGGTTAGCGTTATGGATAGTGCGGATTGATTCTTTTGCTGGAGTGATTTATTTATCAGTTTTTTGGCATGCAAAACGAGCTGTAATTATGGAGTTGTTCTCATTTGTTGGACTGTTTTAAGTGGCTTCATAAGTTGAGTTTGCTTGTTGTTTAGCTTGGTGACATTCATAAGGATATATATCAATGAGCAGCACGTAAAGGATATACATGTATTTAGGTGATGTGAGGTGATCTTGGAAGGGAAGGGGGGGGGGATATAAGATAGATACATAATAACTAATGCGTAATTGCTAGGGAGTGAAGTTAGAATTTTTTATTTAAGATCAGCCATCGTGCATACTCGCGTTAATGTGTTTGAACGGATGGCAGCATGTATTTTGGTTGATGAATTGATTGATTGAGTTGGTTTTGAGTGGTATATACTGGGCTTGGGCAGGGTTTGCCCCTGACTGCTCAGGTATTATTGTGCAAAGTTTGTTGATAACGGACGGCATCGTTGATGATAACCATTTGATAGAGTCAGCCAGCTGCTACTGGTGCTGGTGCTGGTGCTACAGCAGCAATATTTTTGAATGTTAAATCATGGCAAATATAAACTGGGATAGGTAGGAAGCGATTAGTAATATAAACTCGGTTGGATTGCGAGACAGATGATGAGGAGATTGATTTAATTCGTTCATTCTGTGAAGCTACTTATAAGCTACTTACTGAGTAAGAGCAGCTGCAGTTGTTTTTTGTGACCATTAATGCTTTGAAGGTGATCAGTGATTCTTTACTTTTGTATTTATGTTCTCGTCTTGAAAATAAGATATTGCAATGTAAAGTTTGGACTTAGAAATGATGAACAAGTAATCCAACGCAAGCATTGCCGCTTTTTAGGGTCGGGTCGATTGTTCCTCCATGAAAAATTCGGTGAGCAGTGGCAATAAGGCTTGGCAGCAGTAGTCTTATGACTACTACTAGTGATAGAAGATGAATTGAATGGGATGCTGATGATGGATTGCGCTATAAAATTTTAGTTTTCAATATGAAGAATTTATCGTGTGGTGTACGTACATTGTCAGTGATTTATTATTTAGTATGTAATCATTCATCTGACTTATTTATTAGTTCATTTGGGTTTTTATGCAGCAGTTATTTATGTGCTTGTTTATGGATTATTGCTTGCTTGGTTGGTTGGTTGCTTGGTTGATTTCATTAGAATTCTATGAAAGAATAGCTGAATTGGTGCGAGACGAGATTGAATTGAAAGTAAAGGGTTTGAGGAGTGGCGTTCGAGGTGCGCGGTGATGTTTAATGCAATAATCTGTTTAAGAAGTGAAGCATTGAGTGTTAAAGTTTGTGCCGAATGGTTGCAATGGCTGGCTAGATGTTTCGAAGAGAACACTTCCGAACATCTATTTTAATGTGTTGTTGTTGTTGTTGTTGTTTTGTAATGCTAATGTGATTAGTCTCATTAGAAATCAACCATTAGCTCGAGTTGCTTCACTCATTATTGCGCATCCCAAATCGGTCGTCTGCTCTAGTCAATGCAACAAACTGCATGAATTCATCCTTGCCTTTCCTATTTTACTTTTTCGTATTACTTCTTCTCTTTGCGCACTGTCAAAACAACTGGTCAATGGCCACTAAGATAGATAGATGCTTCTGTGATTATATCTGGACAGTTTTTTTGGTTAGTTCAGTAAGAATTATATTATTATTGCAAATATAGTAAATGCTGATTACTGGTAATGGTGGTGATTAAAGAAATTAATGAAGTGAAATTAGCATCGTGTATTCAAAGTAACGAATAATCAGTTGACTAGAGGATATAGTTTGTTGTAAATGAAATAGGCATGGATGTGGCTGTTGGTTGAGACAGAATCAATCAAATCACTAGGAGAACAATAAGGCTATCATATATCAAGTAGATGAGTCACTGAAACAATAACTAGAATTAGCAGTGAGAATGCAAGAGAAGAAGGTTGGCATTAGCTGATTGGTGTACATCTGAATCAAGAACGTAACAAATGGGTGAATATGGTGGATGATACACAGCTAAATTGGTGATGGTGGTGGTAGTTGCACAGGATGAGAAGAATGTTAATGGGTGTGCTTAGTTGAGTGGTATTGTTAGCTGAGTGCTTGGTTGGTGCTTGTTGCTGTTAGTGATAGTGATAAGAGAAGTGAGTAATTGATGAGTTCTTATTGGTGGTGTGATTTGAATTTGGTTGATTGGTTGGTTGGGCTTGGTTTATGGTTTAATGGATTTGGATTACTGTTAGATGATGCATAGAGTGGTGCTGCTGCTTTTTTAATTGGTTAGACGAGCAAGAGAACGACGAGAAGATGCATTTAGTGGAATTTGTGCTGCTGCTGCTGCTGCTACTGCTACTGCACCGAGAGGAGGAAGGTCTGATTGACCGACGACTGACTTGTTAGATTTGCAGTTGAATTGGCTGTAAAACTGTTGAGTATAGTATTTCGACTGCATTGTGCAGTGTGCATCGGATGGATCATCTTCGTTTACTTATTCTTCTTGAAGCAGCGTTGCAGTGCAAACTTTTGTCTATGAACTGATTAATAAAGCACCACCACCTACTATATTCAGTCGTCATCATTAATCTGTCTCCGTTCGTCTCTCGAATCGATCTGTAATCATCAGTCTGCTGCATACTAATATTACTGATGCTAATAGCAATAATAACAATAAGCTGCTGCTCTATCATTAATTCCACTCTGCTACAATGATGGCTAGAGCAAATTGAACATTGCCTATTATTTATTGCTATGTTACCAGTTGATGACCTTAAACTTACTTTATTACTTATTTACTCGTGTCAGTTATTCTTCTACGAGAGCAGTTATTATTCTGTTTTCATTATGATGCCCTTATGCCTAAGACTGGACTGCTTGCTTGACTGCTGATGTATTAATCCGCAAAAAAACTGCGTGTTTGACTGACTAGTGAGTGATTGATTCGTTGAAGTGACTGAGTTGAATAACTAATTGATCAGCTAGCTTCTTAATCTTGTGCTGCTCCTGCTGCTGTTTGATAGAAGTTATTGAATTTGTTGATCTTCTGCAATAGTTTGAGAAGATTCGTCATGCTGATAGGTGACACTGGAGACGGTGATCATCGAAGTGAACAGTGGATAGATATGGAATAATCGCTTTCGTTCGATTAGTGACATCTCTTGCTTGAATTCAATAAGAACATCAAATCCAAGCTGGCAGTAGTAAGCAAGCTAGATTATTTAAGCACTCGCTCGGTGGCACAGCATTAAAGTTGATGCTCGCTCTTATTGTGCTGTTTCTGGCTGCTCTCCTATTGCTGTTGGCAGACATTGTTTTTTTTTAATGAGTCAAACTTGTTTATTCATGAGCCACCGAGCATTTTACTCACAATCAGCAGCAGCAGCAGCCGACATACTACATACTGATTAAGCGTGACAATTACGAGCCAGAAAATAACTGCTGCTGATAAGCTGCAAGTGCAAGCAAGCGTTCGACTAGAAGCGTTCGTTCGCTTGGCTAATGAACTAAATGGCTAGTGCTGCTCACTGACTACTATTCACTACTATTTTGAACACACGACAACATTACTGCTGCTGTCTGAAATTAGTATTGTTATTGTTATTGTTGTGAGTGATGATCATCACGATGCGTTATTATTCTGCTTGTTCACTTGAACAAGTGAAGTCAAATCAAGTGAACTTGTTTCGTGTTCGAATGCAAATACAAAACGACAGCTCAACGCTGCTGCTGCTATTGCCGTCGTTATCGTATTTGATACCATTATCGCAACCGTTGGCTTTCATATTGGTGGTATTGTTGCTCTATTCATGGTTATCAGTTATTTGCTTGACGACTACAGTTACTGATATTGTTTCGACTGATCGTATGGTCGAAAGTCTTGTTGAGAATCACTGCCCTGGGGCATGTTATGCTGCTTGTGATGTTCTTTTACGTAGCAAAACTAAGTTCTACTATCAGCAGTAGTCTATTCGAATCACAAATCCGGCCGTAGCAGCAGCAGTAATGATCTATTCACAAGCGTTTCGTAACGAGAAATTCAGTCCGGCAGTGGCGCTGTTTAGCGCGGCCGGTTTGATTCGAACCACGGCCGGCATACAGCCGTCCAGCGCCGAGCACCAAAAAGTGGCTCGTATCACTGGTGAAGCGCCACGTCATGTGCACATCTCAAGACAACTCAGTTCACAGACGAGCCGAAGTCCGGTGACTACTTCAGCACCATCTAGTGCTGCGGCTCTTACTGCCGCCAATCTGATTGCTAGTGAAACAGCGGCAGCAGCAGCAACAAGCTCGTCTCTAGTGACATTAGCTGATACGGATAACTTATCAGCCAATAAAGCAATTACAAGCCTAACAACCAGTAAGATTAACCAGCTGTCATTTATTTTCTTTTTTATTTGCTGATTGCTTCTTCATTCGAGTGAACTGCTGCTCTCTTCAGTACTTCAATGTGATGATGATGGATGAACTGACCTTGATATTTTGCTCTTCAATAGAGTATTACAGATAGATACAGTACCAAATGCATTTGAACGTCTTGTCTGTCTGTATCTCTAGAACTAGAGAGTGCAAATCATAGCTTGGCTCGAGCGTAAATGACAATGCTAGTGTGTGACAGTCTTATTTACTGCATTCACATACAGGTGGATTTTATTTCGTGGAACTGTTAAGAAGAATAATCACTCGGATTGTTTAGTAACGAGTATATAAGTAATGGTATATAAGTAATAATCATATAACAATATAAGAATAATACTAGTATGGCTGCTGCTGCTGCTGAAATATTATAAATGATTGTTGTTGGTTCTATGAATAAGGTTCGAGAGTGCAAGTGTATCGTTTCCGGCATCGTTTCTTGCCTCTGATTTGATGCGTTCACCCAGGCAGCCATCTGATTTAAATGCGTATTGTTCTGTTTGATCATGTCTTCCTGTTTTATATGCATGCATGCTGCTCTATACACTCTTCATTAGTCAATTAACTGTCGTCTTATTTTAGTGTGTTCAAGCATATAGGAAGCAGCTTATGTATGTATCTGATTATGGAATGAATTCAAAAAGTGCTTGATTTAAACAGCAAATTACTTATTCACTTACTTACTTACTTATTTACTGACTTACTTACTTGTTTGTTTGTTTGATTATTTGTTTGGCTGCCACCGTCTTATGGCCTCATCATTGGATGTTTACTACGAGTTTTAACTTTTGACATTCGTATAGTTGATCGAAGAGATTTGATTTAAATGTATAAACATCTGAAAATTTTGTCTAAAATCATTTGAATAGAAAGCGATAGTTGGTCAGTGGATTAGTAATAGAAATAATGCTATGTTTATGGATAGGTTGAAAGTTTTTATGAGTTGACTTAGACATGATTGAGTGGTTATTGTGTTTGTGGGTTTGTTGTGTGATAAGTGCGATCGGTGTGTGATTCAGTGGAATGAGTTAAGGTTAAAAAGTAGTGTGACACTCACAAGGAAATGAAATGAGTAGAATAAATGATGTTCTCTTTTTCTAGAATTGTTCCCAAAAGAATTAAGAAGTAATTCAGTATCAGACCGGTGCATGATGGTTTGAAGCATTTCAATAGGTTATGTTCTCATAATATGAAGCAAACGAAGTGCTCATCAGCATAACATTAAGTTATTGTCTAAGGGGCATTAAAACGATATTGTTGTCAGATAGATAGGAAGGAAGTGTGAAGTATGAACGCAGCAATCGAATGAATTTTTGATGCTCCTCAAGGGGGTGCTTATCTCATTTTGACAAAATGGTATCATGTTTGTTAATTCAGGTAAATACTGAATGCTATTATGAATGTGCAACGTGGTATGTGTATGATGCAGCTGCTAAGAGATAATTAGGCTGCTAATGAGGCATGCGCATAATATTATGTTCAAGTATAATTTATTTGTTGAGAGCGGAATGTTTTCGTGAGAATGTAAGTGAGATTGAACGAGAGTATATTACACATGAATTAATAAGACTACTTAAGAAATGTGAGCAAAAAAGTGCGATCAGACCGACGCATTGGGTTAATGAAATGCAATGAGAGGAATCGGGCTTAAAGAATTAAGTGGCACTGGCTTAATAAAAATCAAGTGGATCACTAGATATGAATGAATGAAAGTGCTGCCGAAAGGATGAGGATGAGCGCGTAAGAATGACTATAAAGTTGCTGACTGTATCATAGCAGTAACCTTTTTTGGATACTCAAGTGATATTATTTATGTATGCTGCTGCTGCTGCAGTCTCTTTAAGTGTGTACGTCGTCCTTTGATGGTGTGTTCAGTTGCTTGATTTTTTGGACACTCAATTTGAGTTAATTTGCTTTGCCTGATTCTAGACGAGTCCAGTCGAGTGAGTAGTTGCTTATAAATAAATAAATAAATAGATAAATATCTGTGTGGGCATGCGCAAGTAATATGATCGATACTCTGAGCTTTGATTGTTTCATCGATTCGCTTCAATGAGAGTAATAGCCAGCAATAGATCAGTGAATAAGTGCCCGCAATAGGTAGCTAGATGCTGGTGACAAGTCAAATCAGTTAGTCGTCATCAGTCGTCATTCATCAGGCCCCAACATCTGTTTTGTTTGGTTTGGTTTGTTCGTATCCAGCAGCAGCAGCAGCAGCCGTGCCCGTATGAGATTTGTTTATAATGAACTGCAAACAGGCAAGCAGGCACTAAGGCAGCAGCTAACCTGCTGAGCAATTGGACATGGATCATGTTTACATGATGATTAAGTAAGACGAGCACTTGTTTGATTTGTTCGTGATCAATAGTCTTAAATGATGTATTATAGAAGTGATCGAGGTTTGGATGTAAGGATGGATGGGTGGGTGGGTAGAGAGAGATATATGGATGGAATGAGAGCACGAATTAAATGTTGTTGTTGTTGTTGTTGTTGGTATTGTTATTTTTTGTTTTTCTTTTTCACTTGAAGTAGATGGCTTGAAACGAGAGGCATAACAAGCATATCCCAAAGCTGATAGTTTTCAATCATAATCATCTATAAGGCAATCGTCATTTTGTGTTCAGTGAGTAGTCATTTACCTTGTTCATTAGTGATGATTTAATTGAATAATCAATCACTTGAAGGCTTGAAATTGTGCAAGAAACTGAGCGGTCGGTCGGTGTTATAGTGCTATGTTTTGTTGGACTACTTATTTGATCTTATATTGTGACAAGTTTAGTAATAGTAGTATAAGTAATTGTAGTAAGTTTGACTTGGACGGTTTTTTTGGTGGTATATTGCGTTGCGTTGCATTCAGTTTGTATTTGGTTTATTTTTGTTGATTATATTTGAGTGGATAGATAGATAGATATGAGTGAGTAGATTCATTGATTGGTTGATGCATTTGAAGTATTCGAGTGTCTTAATATTATTAAACGAGAGGGCGCTTGAAGATGAGTTTGTCGAGATTCGTTTGTGACTGTTGCAAAAAAGTATGCGTATAGCATGGTTATGAGCCACAAAAGTGGTATGATGAATGGTAATCAAGAGAGTGGGTGCGTGCGTTTAGAATTCACTTGGTGGATGCAGAAGCGTTGTACTGCTACTTCTAAGGTAGAAGATGCTACTGCGAACATTGTTTTTCCCTTGAGCTTTTGATGAGTGACTGCAAGTGAAAGTGTCACTTTTTATTTGTTCTTGTTTGTATCACCTAGGCATCATCCATCCATAACAAGCAATCGCTACTTCTCAGCCCTTATTGCTCGTCGTATCTTTTTGCCGGAAAATTTTAAAAATGTCCGTGCTCGGAGCCGTTCTCGTAGTGCTCACTCTCCCTGATTGCAGCACTCTCGCTTGAAGTGGCTGGCATACCCGCTTGAAGAACTCATATTTATACAGATATCTATTTATAGTGATTCATGCTTCTAGATATAGATAGATGCACATAAATATAATTGACCGTCGTCATGCAGCACACATTTAATTTGAGTAAGATGGATGAATAGTTTGTTGTTTGGGTGGATGATGCATGAAGCATGCATGGATGGATTGATATAAGATTGAAGTAACCGAGTGGATAACCTAGCAAAACTTACTGCTTGCTTTGTGTCTGTTCTGTTAACATCACCGTCGTCACAGATATGACTAGTAATAGTAGCATTAGAAAGTGGAGATAAGATAAACATATTCAAGATGAATAGCGAGCTAGATAGCTAGCTAAATAAATGGATATGTGTATAGATATATAGAGTTGTTAGTTAGTGTTTTTTGGATGGCTAGTTTAGGTTTAGACTTAGGCTAGCCACTTGGTTGGTTGGCTGTTGGATTGGACTAGAGGATTGGGTTGGGTCGGATTGGATGGATTCTATCCTCTATCATCTTCATTCATGCACATTCTGGCTTGTTGGTATCTTCTGATCTGGCCTGGCCAAGCTCCTCTGGCCTATTGGTCATCGTTATCAGTTTGTGTTGTTGATCTGTGACTGTCTTCTCTGTGACTACTGCTACTACTATTGGCGGTGTTGCTTACTCTAACTCATCATCATCATCATCAAATGATAGCTAGTTATCAGCATTCAAACGATTATTCAGTACTCAGCAATGTTCTCTTGAACTGTTAGCCATCAAGCAAGCAGCCCTAAAACCGTCTCAACGCTCGGTTCACGCCCAACCCCAATCCGTTTCGGTCTGCCGCGTGCACTTAATAGAATAATCTGTCACTTGACTATCACTCAATTCGTGTAATTATTACTATGAGTATAATTGTTGTCACCTGGGGAATACCCGTTTTTTGAATAGTGCATTCATTGGGTGATTCATTGGGTGTATTCGTGTATTCACTGCCCGCCATCCATATTTATCGCTTGATGTAGTTATCAGCAGCTCTGGCCCAATGTTTTTTTATTCGTCACATCCGCGAGCCCTATCGCTCCGCCAACAACAACAAGCCCTACAAGTGGAGAGTCGCTTGTCGAGTCAGATCGCTGAGCTGTTGACACGTTTCGCTGCGCAAACCACTGCGGCACGAACCGATGACGACGATGTGGCGGCTGCGGCTGCGGCTGCTCTTCCAGACCTTGCAGCAACCACTGGTGGCTTAAGTGTGGAAATTCCGGCGATCACCTCGCCAGCCTCACCGCACCTATTCTCATCGAACATCATCGACACGTCTAGACGCGCCAGTCGCACTAGTAAAGTCTTTCTGAGACGCCCAACAATCTCCATCCAAGACGACGGTCGTATTGTTATAGGTGCTGCTTTAGTTGATTGATTCAATTTTCATCTGATCTCTAAACTCTAGACTGTAGTCGTCCTCCTCTGATCTCTAAACTCTAGACTGTAGTCGTCCTCCTCTGATCTTCACTTTGCTACTATCTTCCATACGTTCACACTGAATCATCCATCCAATCGTGACAAACGCAATGATCTGATACACACGAATAAGTCTATCGTAGCTCACTTGCCTATAGCAAAGAGGAAAGTATTACAGTTAAATGAATAATCTTATTCTAATTATATGAACGCATTGATTCATTTCCCGGTTGAGTTGATTGCCCAAATGATTTGATTGGTAAACAATTGCAGTTTTTGGTTAGCTATCAATCACGTCTGTTGTTTATAGATCGATTTTTATTGTTGGCGTACTGCATCGGTAGATATAGTTTCAATTGGTTACTAGTTACTATTGCGTTAACGTTGTTGACACATTGCAGCAGTAACAAAAATTATTTGTTTCAGTATTACTCATTACTGTTCTAGTGTTATTATTATTATTATTAATAAATGTGTATTGTTTGGAAGCGATAAAATGATGATAGTTATATGAGCATGAAGAAGAAAATGAAATTTTACTCTTAAGAGGCGTTTAGCGAATTTGTGAGTTGGCTGTTTCGTTTACTCGGCTGTTAGTTGTGTTCTCGAGAGTTATTGTGGTGG